>BMAO01037398.1:0-55505 GCA_019973975.1 Trichonephila clavata | reverse complement strand
ACTTTCCAACAAATTTTAAATAGAGCTGATTTTAACATAGAAAGAATATTGTAACACCCTTTATGAAGGTACTGATATTAAAAGCAGAACCCAATAGGAAGGGTGATGCATTATTTTAGTGAGTTTTTTAATTGAGCATCATCACTGGTTTCAAAAATTAACCTAGATCTCTGAGTGCAACTCACAAATATTACAATTACTTTCCAACAAATTTTATAGAGCTGCTTTAACATAGAAAGAATATTGTAACACCTTTATGAAAGTAATGATATTAAAAGCAGAACCCAAAAGGAAGGGTGATGCATTATTTTAGTGAGTTTTTAATTGAGCATCATCATTGGTTTCAAAAATTAACCTAGACCTCTGAGTGCAACTCACAAATATTACAATTACAATTACTTTCCAACAAATTTTAAAGGTAGAGCTGATTTTAACATAGAAAGAATATTGTAACACCCTTTATGAAGGTAATGATATTAAAAACAGAACCCAATAGGAAGGGTGATGCATTATTTTAGTGAGTTTTTAATTGAGCATCATCACTGGTTCAAAAATTAACCTAGATCTCTGAGTGCAACTCACAAATATTACAATTACTTTCCAACAAATTTTATATAGAGCTGATTTTAACATAGAAAGAATATTGTAGCACAATTTATGAAGGTACTGATATTAAAAGCAGAACCCAATAGGAAGGGTGATGCATTATTTTAGTGAGTTTTTAATTGAGCATCATCACTGGTTCAAAAATTAACCTAGATCTCTGAGTGCAACTCACAAACATTACAATTACTTTCCAACAAATTTTATAGGTAGAGCTGATTTTAACATAGAAAGAATATTGTAACACCCTTTATGAAGGTAATGATATTAAAAGCAGAACCCAATAGGAAGGGTGATGCATTATTTTAGTGAGTTTTTAATTGAGCATCATCATTGGTTCAAAAATTAACCTAGATCTCTGAGTGCAACTCACAAACATTACAATTACTTTCCAACAAATTTTATAGAGCTGATTTTAACATAGAAAGAATATTGTAACACCCTTATGAAGGTAATGATATTAAAAACAGAACCCAATAGGAAGGGTGATGCATTATTTTAGTGAGTTTTTAATTGAGCATCATCACTGGTTCAAAAATTAACCTAGATCTCTGAGTGCAACTCACAAACATTACAATTACTTTCCAACAAATTTTATAGAGCTGATTTTAACATAGAAAGAATATTGTAACACCCTTTATGAAGGTAATGATATTAAAAACAGAACCCAATAGGAAGGGTGATGCATTATTTTAGTGAGTTTTTGATTGAGCATCATCACTGGTTCAAAAATTAACCTAGATCTCTGAGTGCAACTCACAAATATTACAATTACAATTACTTTCCAACAAATTTTATAGGTAGAGCTGATTTTAACATAGAAAAAATATTGTAACACCCTTTATGAAGGTAATGATATTAAAAACAGAACCCAATAGGAAGGGTGATGCATTATTTTTGTGAGTTTTGAATTGAGCATCATCACTGGTTCAAAAAATTAACCTAGACCTCTGAGTGCAACTCACAAATCATTACAATTACTTTCCAACAAATTTTATAGGTAAGCTGATTTTAACATAGAAAAATATTGTAACACCCTTTATGAAGGTATGATATTAAAAGCAGAACCAATAGGAAGGGTGATGCATTATTTTAGTGAGTTTTTAATTGAGCATCATCATGGTTCAAAAATTAACCTAGACCTCTGAGTGCAACTCACAAATATTACACAATTACTTTCCAACAAATTTTATAGTAGAGCTGATTTTAATATAGAAAAAATATTGTAACACCCTTTATGAAGGTAATGATATTAAAAACAGAACCCAATAGGAAGGGTGATGCATTATTTTAGTGAGTTTTTAATTGAGCATCATCACTGGTTCAAAAATTAACCTAGACCTCTGAGTGCAACTCACAAATATTACAATTACTTTCCAACAAATTTTATAGGTAGAGCTGATTTTAACATAGAAAAAAATATTGTAACACCCTTTATGAAGGTAATGATATTAAAAACAGAACCCAATAGGAAGGGTGATGCATTATTTTAGTGAGTTTTGAATTGAGCATCATCACTGGTTCAAAAATTAACCTAGACCTCTGAGTGCAACTCACAAATCATTACAATTACTTTCCAACAAATTTTATAGGTAGAGCTGATTTTAACATAGAAAGAATATTGTAACACCATTTATGAAGGTACTGATATTAAAAGCAGAACCCAATAGGAAGGGTGATGCATTATTTTAGTGAGTTTTTAATTGAGCATCATCACTGGTTCAAAAATTAACCTAGACCTCTGAGTGCAACTCACAAATATTACAATTACTTTCCAACAAATTTTATAGGTAGAGCTGATTTTAACATAGAAAAAAATATTGTAACACCCTTTATGAAGGCAATGATATTAAAAACAGAACCCAATAGGAAGGGTGATGCATTATTTTAGTGAGTTTTGAATTGAGCATCATCACTGGTTCAAAAATTAACCTAGATCTCTGAGTGCAACTCACAAACATTACAATTACTTTACAACAAATTTTATAGGTAGAGCTGATTTTAACATAGAAAGAATATTGTAACACCCTTTATGAAGGCACTGATATTAAAAACAGGACCTAATAGGAAGGGTGGTGCCTTATTTTATTGAGTTTTTAATTGAGCATCATCCCTGGTTCAAAGAATAACCTAGATCTCTGAGTGCCACTCACGAATATTACAATTACTTTCCTACAAATTTTATAGGTAGAACTTATTTTAAAATAGGAAGAATATTCGAACACATTTTATGAAGGTACTTATAATAAAAAGAAAACCAAAGAGAAAAGCTGGTGCAATATTTCAGCAAGTCTAAATTGAGCTTCATCACTATCTAAAAGAACCTAGAATCTCACAGAACTCAAATATAAAAATGCAGTTACATTTATTTTTTTCAAAGTTAATTTTACAGGTAAAATTGATTTTATGAGGCAGAAACAATACTAATATTTGTGTTTATTAAAAACTATTATTAATTGAGTTTTATCACTGGTTCAAATAACCTAGAATCTCAGAGTGCAACTGACAAACTGAAAGTAGCAATGGCATTTACCTACAGAAAATTTTACTAGTAAAATGGATTTTATGAAACATATTGTAGATTGTATCATAAAATAACTCAAAGATGAATATTATCATTTTTATTAATTCTTTGATATGCCATCAGATATAAAACAAATATTAGAACTCTGAGTGCAAGTCACAAATACAAAATAGCCCTTTTTTAAGGAAGTTCATATGCATAATTGTACTTAACAAAACCAATGAGGAGAAATGATTAATCACTCAGAGACCTTTCATTTGATCTTCATCAAAAAAAGATTGAATTTCACGAAGCAACTCAATCGCAAGAAATTATTAAATCAATAGATTAATAATTTATCAAAAGAAAAAGAGCTTATTGATAAAGAATGAAAATCCATGAAAAGAATATTAAGAAATAAAATATTAAGAACTACTCAAGCCCATAGTTGATAGGGAATGAAATTTTGTATAAAGAATATTAATCCCTTCAGGACGAACACCACGTCTCTGTGCTAGCTTGAAACCCCAACAGCTGGCTAGTGTCACATATATGAACCAAGCACTTTGAATGTTCTTTAAGCTCAATTTTTTGGCAATAGATGGCATTATATGTCCGTAAGGTTTTAGATATATGTAGATCTGACCTTCTTCTTAAAATGGGAGAAATATTAGTCACATATACGTGGTTTTTGTTTCATGAACATAAGGGGAAGGAAATGTTTCCGAATTGAATGCTTTATGACTGCTCTTCAAATGAATATGTGGTTCTTGCTTATAGTGAAGATGAGAGATTTATTTTCACTAGAGCATTTGATTTGGGTTTGTACTGCAGTTTTTAATGGATAATAAGATCTGGTAGACAAAATTATTTTTTTTTTTATATTTTTACAAGGTCAAAGCATCGCAAAGGTTTAACTGAACTTGGAATATCAGAATGATGCAAAATTGATTCTAAATTAAAATCTGAGAGTAGTGATATTGACAAATAATATATTATGATTGTTCTGCAAATTGCAAATTCCATGAGAATGATATTTCAGACATCTGTATGCCGATTACATTGATTTAAGCTTAGCTACACAAAACCCTCCAGCCGTAGTAGTATGCACGCATTTGCGTCCCAAAAGGGTTAAGCACTGAAATTTATAAATTTAAATAATGGTGCAAATTTCAAAATATAACCACTAGTTATACATGAAATAGAGTTAAATAACTGAAATAATATCTTAACTGTGATTTCATCTATTTTTTAAAAAAAATATAAAAATAGAATTGCTCAATAAACATACCTTATCATCAATCTCATTCCCATCAAGTTCAAGTAGAGTTCCTCCTTTCAGAGGCTGAGATTCATTATCCTTACTACTTCTAGGATTATTTGCTAAAAGTTAAACAGAAATTGTTTAACTTAAATTGAAATAGGCACAAATTAAAAGTTAAACAAATATTAATAATTTTTAGGTCTGTTTAATTTTAATGTACTAGAAAGTTCAGCTATGTAATTTATAATCCAATAAGAACACATTCTAGAATTTTAAACAGCCCACTTTAAAATATAATTTTTTTTGTTATATTTTAATTGAGATTCAATAATTTTAAAAATAAAAGATTCAACTTGAACAAGAAACTTGTATAAAGTTACACATCAGTTTGATATTGCCTTTAAATTTAATTTGTACTAAACTTTAAACAAAGTTTAGCTTTAACCATCTTAAAGTAATTATAAATATATAAATAACCTTAGTAATTATAAATATATCAGATGTCTGTGCTGATTAATCCTTATGCTTAATTTTATTAAAATAAGGTTAAACATAAGGATTAATCAGCATAGATCTGATATTAAAAATCTAAATAGCATAAGAAAAAACTTAAGGCTAGATATTAAATAAAATTTAATTAGTACAGATTGGTTCACTATTATGGGGTTTGAAAAGATATTGGGCAAAAATATTCAGACTAAATTAACACAACTAAAATGAATGGTGCTGATCAGTCAAGGCCAAGTATGATTATTACTTTGCACATATATGTACAAACTGGTTTTTTTGATGGAGAGATCTTGTGGCACAGTCCACAAATATAACTTATCTTCAGTCTTCAAGACAGCCTTGTCATGCATGCATCAGTTCTTCTTGTCGTACAATGCATGTCACATGATTTATTCATTTTTAAATTATATTGTGTTTCAAGCCAATTTATAATAAGTGGGAAATGAAATTTTATAACTAGTTGTGATAAAACAAATATGAATTAGTCAAATTTATAAGAAAGTTGAAAATTATTAAAAACCATGAGGATGATTTGCAGACTTTCTGATCTTAGTTCATATTTTGGAAAAATTAATATTCAAAATGTTATTGAGAATACCTAACATGCAAGGAATGAAGTGAGTGAAAATAATATGAAAACCATATCAAAATATGTTTTGTCTCATTTAATCTATGATTTTCACAATTTTGATTTTGAAATGGATACAATCTTAGCCGATATTGTGAAACTTGAAGATGATTTAAGCTTTGATTCATTGGATGCTGTAAATGTCCTGGAATGCATAAAAAAAGATTCTAAACTTCTTGATGACAAATCTCTCATTAGCATAGAAAAATGTATTTATGAAGAAAGTGAAATTGAAGAAAGTGTGTAAACAAGAAAAAACTTTTTTTTGAGAAAAATTTATTCAATGCCATTGGAGGAGGACATGAATTTTTTTAAGAAAATGATCCAAATAAAATAAGGATCTTCGAAACAGAAAAATTAGAAAATACAGTGTTTTAGCACATTTACAAAGAAAATAATTGTAGAAAAAACTTTTGACTGAATTTTTAATCTAATACTATTTTTTTTCTTTCTTTTTCATTCAGAAAACATTAAATGCCATAAGTCTTCCATTATTTCTACTTTTATTATTTTCAGCTATATATTTATCTATACATAGTTATGATTTAAATATAGCATTAATAAAGTTTCAAAACTATAACATCCACATTAATTCAGTCTTTTTAAATATGTTTTACAACAATAATATACTTAAACAGATTAAAGGTTTATAACAAGGGGCTCTAGCAATATTTAATTCATATTTACATTTTTATGAAAACAATAAAAACAATTCCATAGTGTTCCTTACTATTTACATTTCACAGTAATATTACAAAATAGCTACTAACTATTTTTTGGAATGTGAACTTCTTGGAGACTGGGTTCAGGGGATGGTTCTTCCATATCTTTGGTTAGATCATCAGATTCATCATCTCCTCGTAAAGACTTCTTTTTAGTAACAATTGATGGATTACGATTGCTTTAAAAACATAATGAAACAACAATTACATATAATAAAAGAATATTCTATGGGTTTATAAAATAAAATGCAAAGCCTTTAAGCTATCACAAATTTGATATATGTTTGATCATTTAATTCACCATTAAATTTATCAATACAATGATTAGAAATGTACTTTAGATGTTCTTCAGAAAATATACAGTATTTTAGTACATTCATATATACAGATTTTCTTGTACACTACCATTACTGTAAATTTCTTCTTAATCAAAAGCAAAATATTAATAACAAACCAATTGCTAGAAGTAAAGAATTTACATTAAAACTAATTAAGGAAAGGCAACACACACACACAAAATCTAAGTTTAATTCTTAAAATGAATGTATATTTTGAAGCTAAAACTCATATAATTTCACATCCAAAACACAGTTATATTTTAATTGGTAAATCCTCACACAATGCAATAAATATACATATATCATTTGTACACACTATAACTAGTTTATTGATAAATCTTTTACATATTGAATAAAATAAATTAGGAATTAGTAAAATTTTACATTTTACAGACATGCTGGGTGCAAAGATAACATTTTTCTTTTGAGTCACGTGCAAGTCTTTCATAATAACTAGCAATATATTTACTCATTTAATTAAATATACATGACAATACATTTAAATCTTTTTAATATTTATTCTTAAACAAAAAGGAGATATTATATGAATAAGTACCAAGAAAATATTAAATAGTTGCACGCAAACAAATAAAAAGAACATCTTCAGAGCCCTTTGGAACTTAAATCCATAAATGCAACTGATTTAATAGCTGTATGACATTATCTTTACAAAAATAGAGAAAAAAATTAAGCAATGTTTTCATAGAATGAATGGGGTTCTTTTTATTATTTAGTCTAAAGTGTTGCTTTACTCTATATAATTAATCTGACTCAATATAAATTAAATAAAATTCTTATTGTTACACTTGTGGTACTGAACAAATTATTCTATAGCTAAGAACCAGTTATTTTTTACAACAGGGCTTCTTAAGCAAAACCTTTTAAAGACAAATTTTTCAAAACCCTCTTAGCAATTTCTTTTTTCCCCCTAGAATTCAATCAAAAAAGGCCACTTCTTATTGCATTTTTTAATTTTACAATTTTAAATAGGAAAATGTTACTAAAATAAGTATTTTTATTATTTTTCAGCATATAAAATAACTTTTTACATTTAATTAAAATAACAGCATTTTCTATGTAAGTTTCCTTTTTTCCCAAAATGAATGCCTTACAAGGAAGCTACACTCAGGACAGTAAATATAAAAAAAAATTCAATTACTATACATTTTTTATTACATTTAATTAACCTATTTTAAGGGACAACTATCACCCTCAGTACAATTAATCTGATTTTAAGAATTAAAAAGACAGGCGAAACAGTACAAACGATAGAGAAAGCAGTAGCAACTTGAACACAGTACCCAAATGAGCAAAATAAAAATAAGTTAAATCATAGGGAAAGGTTGTTTTTTTTTGTAAAATCAGTGAGATAAATTCTATGCAATTTATACAATATTATGCAAAAATCCAACAAAAAATGAAGTTTTATGTGTATATATATATAATTATATCTAAAACAAAATCACCTATATACCATTTAACATTTTTTTTTCATAACATTTTCGTGTCTTAAATTAAAAACAGCTAATTATACATCAGAAAAGATATTCCAAACATAACAATTCCAATCACGGCTCATTAATTTTTAATAGTCTTCACATGCATGCTCTCCAATCCCGAATAAAAGCTGTGTTTTTTAACAAAAAGTTCTCCATGCTGACTTCAAAATATTATATATATATATATGTTGTTGCTCATCTCCATGTCTAGCCAAGCTAGATTAGGTTAATGATCTCATTCACTCTCAAAAAGTCCAATATCATTAGAGGGTCCTCATACAGATATTGTTTTGTAAATATGTATAACTAAATATATGATACATCTCAAATACAATGACAGATTAATAAATAAAACAAAGCAAAAAAATACAATTTTTTTAATAAAACTGAAGTTAATTATATCTAAAACAAAATCACCAATATACCATTTAACATTTTTTTTTCCATAACATTTTCGCGTCTTAAATTAAAAACAGCTAATTACACCCCAGAAAAGATATTCCAAACATAACAATTCCATTATGAAGATTAAAAAATTTCATAAAATTTTTTAATAGAAATATAAATTTTAATAAACTTTTTTATTTTTTGAAAAAAGTACAGAGAATACTAACAGTACAACCCAATGCTGCACAGCTGTTTTGAATGGTGTGAAGGGAGAAGGGAGGTCATGTAAAACATGATCATCATTCTCTCTTCTAAATGAAAAAGAAGAAATCTCTAAGCTCTCAGGGAACAAAGAGTTCTTTAAACTTTGTTAAGGGGGGAATTTTATACTTTAAACAAACTGATAACTTGTATTCTCTATTTTTCTAGGACTATTTTCAATTCACCTGTCAAAATGTTATTACAATATAATTTTACAGTTGAATAGCCATTCCAGTATTGATGAGGCTAGTGTTGGGGTTTGCAACCCTGGGATCCCGAAATCCCAGCGTTTTTTTCAAATCCCAAGATTGAAAGAACTAATCCTGGGATTTCATTTCTGTCTTGTGTTTTAAAATATTTTTTCTCAAAATTTTTTGAGAATTTAATTTTTAGAAAATTTAAATAGAGAGTTTCCACTTCATAAATGAAATACTGCGCAACATTCATTGCTGTTCCCCAGTAATAAACAAAATTGTGACACATTTATCTATGTTAATAATAAATTTTGATTTTTCTTTTCTGCATCATCAATTAAGAATCATTTTTCTGGATTATCATATTAAGTCAATGTAAAAGATGTGTTTTTTTAAATTTCTCTCTCTCTTTTTTAATACATTAAGAGATAACTTTAGTAATATTATTTTGTTTCCATTATAAATATATTTTCAAATTAGATTGCATGTATTAATATTGAAATGTTATTAAAAATTGACATTAAATCTCGAAAAGACATTTTTCGAGGAAGTTAAAAGACAGAATTTTATTGGACTGTAAAATCTTTATAATGTATTTTTTTTAATTATTTTTAATATTAAAGTCTGTTTTTGAATATTTTCATAAGAATTCATTTTAGTGTTTATTATGATTAATTTCTAGTGTTATATGTCAATAAGATTTTTAAAAAAAAGGAAAGTATTTTTTCTGTGGAAGTTGTATAAGTAGAAAAATTTTAGATTAAAATTTATGTAAATCTATTCTATCCTCTGTACGTGCTTTTTGTACAGGTATATGTGAGCTTGTCGGGGGGAAAATGTTCAGTTCAGACTTTATAATTTTAATTTTAAAAAATGTACATCCTTATAATGTCTTACAATGCAGTTAAAAATTATAAATATATTTAACATAAAAAATTTTTAAAAAATAGGAAAATAAAAAAAAATAGGGTTTCTGTTTTTTTTTAGTCTGTTTTAAGATTACAATAAGATTTTGGAAAATCTGAAACATCAATTTTTAATTCAAATGGGTCAATTTATAATGAATTAAATTTTGTTTTGATTTGTTTCAATAAATAATATTAAACCAAATTTTAACTATGTTTTCAGTAATTTCAACCATACTAATGGGTAAGTATTTTTCATAAATAGTGCAGTCCTAATCCCAAGATTGAAAATATAGCACATAATTGCAAACCCTAGCTTATGTCATTCCTTAGTGGAGAGTCATGTGATGGGCACCAAACTAAAGTAATAATTTGTAGATGCACGAAGCTTAAAATTTTTTTAAGCCATGAATTTTAAAGCAAGGGATTTCAAACATCACACGTTGATGGCAACTATGGAAATTTGAGCCAAAAAAATGTAAAATATTGTATCACTAGAGTCAAATGAGATTAGATAAAACTTTTTAATTTTTGGTTTAAAGGTGAATTATAGTCAGACATAGATAAAAAAAAAGTGTCACGAGATTATTTTGAAATACTGCAAAGTTATTAAACATTTAAATCAAATTTAAATAATTTTTTAAAAATAATTAAAAAATTAGCTTGGGAAATTCAATTTTTTAAATTACGTTGTCAGAGAGCAAATTTTCACTATCTTAAAATGAAAAAAAAAATAGTGGAAAAAAAATTTTATCAAAAAAAATTATAAAGCAATTTGGTAAAACATTAATGGTTTATCCAATAACAGAATTATTTTTTCTGTCTTTAGTATGACTAAAAGAATGTCAGTTTTAACACCAATCAAAGTGGGTAAATTATTTCCCTGGCAATCTTCATAATATTTGCATAATACATGGCAAAACAGAAGTCTATTTTCATTTTGATATTTTTAATTAATATCTTTTTATCCAATTGTAATTTTTTTCAATTTAAATAGCCAAAATGGATTTCTTGGATTATTTCCCATGAATTCATACTTTTGAAGCATTTCTACATTCTGTAGTTCATGAAAAGACAGCCTCACATACATAGATACAAGTTAATTCTCGAATTTTATTAATGCGGGTACTGTACGTTGCACATTGCATTGTTTTTAAGAAAAAATACATCTAATTAACTTCGGCACTTTGTTAAGTTTTTACTTTAGATTACATCCCTAATCCATTAACTTATTTCTGTTCATTTGCTTGACATAACTGTATATTTCATTAGCAAAAATTACGCACATTTATTTTACCTCAGTTACCATTTAAGAGATAACATAGAATCTTGTTTTATCAGTAGGTACCAAAGAAGGATTTTGCATATTTATTGTTTAATAAACTGTTTGTTTTTAATAAATCTGCACATTTCATTCAGCACTTGACAATTATAGTAAAGTCAGAATTTGAAAAGTTTAAAATGAATTTCATGTAATAACTGACCAAAGGGAAACTAAATACCCCACATATAGCATAAAACATTTTAATTATTAAAAATCCCATGGTTTTATACTGCACAAATATTTCTAGTAAACATTTTACCCTTTTCTTTTTCGTTTCTCTGAAACTGGTGAAGGAGATCGTTTTCTTTTTTTGCCTGATTTTTTGTCCTTTTTATCTCCATCTACACCAGCAAGTAGCTATAAAGAAATTTCAAACATACATGCAATTAATGACACTAACAGAGAAAACATAGTACATTCCAAAACAATTTAATGTAAAATAAAAAAAAAAAATTATGATTTTAAAAACTTTGATCTTGTCTTTTAGAGAGTTGTATTTATACATGTCATGACATAAATTAATGTTAACAATGCTTTGAACTCTTAAGAAAGTCCCTTGGATAAAATTCTTCTATTATTACAAATATTTACAATTTTTTATGAAAAATAAATTTCAGCCATAAAAAAGCATAAAGATAATCATTAATATTCACTTACTTCTTCAATTGTATATTTTCCTCGAGGTGATCGCCTCCTTCCCTAATTTAAAAGTAAACATTATTATTAATCATTTTAAATTACGGTAAAATCCGGTGTATAGTGTGCACCTATACTTTCAAGCTACAATTTTTAATTTTTAGGCATATTCACCATATAAAGCCCAACCTTTTTTTACGAAGAAACCTGAAATGAATGCTCTTACGTTTTGAAGTCATTTATTCGAGGTATTATTCCAAGCTTTTGAGAAAAATAGTGTATTTTAAGAACCACAGCCCTTTAAGTTTATAAAGAATGTCATTTCTTTCAAATAAACAGTATTTCGATAAATGTCAAAACCTAATTTTTTTCTATGTTCATCTTTCTTTTTTTTAAAGCTGTCATATTTATACATATTACGCGTACCCGTAAATTTCTATCTTATTTTTTGTGTTCTAAGTTCACATTATACACCGGATTTGGCAGTACTTGTAATACTTTCTATTTTAAAATACAACTAGCCAAAAAAATATTTTACACTTTTTCACTTTAAGTCCGAAAAATATTTTTAAAAAAAATAGCATAAGGAAACAAAGTTGTTTATGGAATAAAACTTGAATGAAAACATGAATGTACTTCCTTTTATATATATATATATATACATAAATTGTCAAAAACTACTCAAATCATATTGTATTGAGAAGTTAAATGTACAATAAACAAGAGCCAACAGGGTATTTAAACTAATTTTAAATTCAAGTAAAAGGCAAAGTATACTCTCCATCAAAACCCATCTGTGCAAACTTTGTTTTACATCATTAACATATTTCTATTTACATGCTTGAAGGGATGAATACTCAATAATTGTATAGAATTTTTTCACCAAAATCTTATGGATACTGAATAAAAATTCATCAAACATTACAAAAATAATGTCAATTCAAAACATGATTATTTTCAAAACTCATTTGTGTTACAGCTTATCAACTTACTAATGCGTCCATTTCAACTTCATAATCGTCAACATTCATCCATTCATTATACTCATCCAAATCTAAAAGCCACCGAGCATTAACCTTTAATGGAAAAAAATGAAGAAATTAAAAATCAGTGTTTACTGAAATAAATCAACAAGAAACGCATGTTTAAAAATAATTGACAAAATTTTAATCATAAAAAATTTTGAATTTTTTCTTCTACTTTTCACCATAAAGTTTTTAAACACAATATTAAGACTATTATTATTATTTTTAATATATTTTATTTTATTTAAAATGAAAAGGAATTTGTTCATTAATTTAATATTATGAACAGAAAACAATCTTACCTCATATGGACCATCTGGAGGATCAGGAGCCTCTGGTTCCTGATCTATTTCTGGTGCAGTAACCCATGTATCATAACTATAAAAATGCATGTAGAAGAATATATTTTTGTAAAGACAGGCCATTTTCAATCTGGTAATAATTTAGCATTACTAAGATTTAAATAAGAGGAAATTTTCAATACATTAATTTTAAATATTCTAATCCTTTTGTAACCACTTAAAATTTCACAAATAAATTTTTCATTTAACACATCCAGAAGATAAGAGCAAATTAATATAATTGTGGGTGTGTATGAAGTTTGCAGACTAAAATTTATTCTTGACTAGCTGGAGTACCCATTCTATACAGAAATGAATTTTTACAAGATTCATCAATCTATCCAATTAGTTTGCATAGAATTTTTTAATGAGAGCTAACATCAAACTGGGTCTCTTACAACACACATTTAAAAATTCTTTAATAATAATTAATTTTTAATGATTTTCTAAACAATCAAACATGTTAAAATGAAAAATAGCTTCAAATTTGAATATTTATGTAATATCAATACTTTAATTTTTTTTTTATTTAAATTAATTATTACAGCTTTATAAATCAAACTATACCAAGTTAAATTATCTATAGATTAATTTCTATGTCTTACAGTGGTTATAAAACTTTTTTTTTTAATATTCACAATACTAAGGGACACAAATAGAAATAAATTTTAAAATACTCGTCGTTACATTAAGATTTAAAAAAAAAAAGTTTCCTCCCAATAAAAATTATTACAAAAATGATAGCCAGACAGTATAATTTAAATCAGTTCATCACAAAAATAACATTGGAAATAGCAGTTATAAATGAAAAATATAAATATATAAGCATAATCAAATTTTATGTGTGAAAATTAACATGCATTTTTTTATGTTTACATATTTATATAGATCATAGTTTTTTGCAACCGTGATGCTACCCATTATAGTTCTACAAAGCTCTCTTTTAAGATTTTAAAAGAATTAAAGTAAAAAAAAAAATGCATATCTTTTCTGCAAATTTTATTAATTATCAACTAACCTGTCTGGATAAAACCACCAATGTAACATAACACTTTTGTCTCTCCTAAAAACAACACGAACCCAATCCTCTGTGGGGGGAAATATTTTAATTAATATTTTTAACAAGCTCTATCAATATATTCAATGGTTTCTTATACAAAAACAAAATAAAGAGCCTTAAAAAACAACAACTTGGCTTATATTTATGATTTTAATCAGTATTATTCAATTTCAATAATACGTAAATAAAAATACAAATGTTAAATATGTGTAATTAATTTATAATTGTATTAATAAACACAATATTTATTGTAGAGATATATGTTAACAGCAAATATATTTTTGTAACACTATTACTTCATCACTTTTGATAAACTTTAAACTATGCAAAAAAAATTCTATAGCACAAATGTTTTTACTATTGATTTACGAGAAACAAACATTAATTCCTTTTAAAAGAAAAGACAAAACATCACCTGGTCCATCAGTAGTAGGCAATGGTGGATGCACTAAATGAGATGCATCATCTGGATTTTCAGCAATAGTCCCCTGATGACGTTTAATTATATCTTTTAAACGTGGCACAAGTTGTTTCTCTACTTCAGGCATAATGAAAATGTGGGGAAGAGTCAGACATTTATTTTGAACTAATGTCTTTTCAATGGTCATGAACATTTCCACATTACGATCCATGCGTGAAGGAGATTGGAAATCAAAACGTCGCCTAAAAATACAACATTTTTAATAAACAATTGATTTACAAAATTAAATGTCTAAACCTACTTACTTAAAAAAAAAAATTTAACTTCACGCATTTTTGTGTTGGCACTTGAGCATTTTACAATTGCAAATACATATTATCCAAAGTTTGTTTTAGTATATTTGTTCTAAAAATTCAAAATCACCTAATAAATTAAAATCTGATAAGAAAAAAAATCAACAAATTTTATTAAACTAATGTGTGAAATAATTCTAATAATTCTCAATCTCGTTTAATTTTTTCCTTATAATTTTCCCCAAATATAAATAAAAAAATATTCATCTAAAGTATGTATGTTTCTTCTAAAATTACAGCTATAAAATATATTTTTAAAAATTCAAACAATATAATTTTAACTCCATACAATAACTCCATATAGTTTAACCCTTTAACTGTCAAGTTATTTTGATGATTTGGGTACACAAATTGTCAAATTTTTTTATTGCAAAAATCAAATGTTTAGTACAAAATAAAATATACTTAGTAGTTAAAAATTGATATTTTGAATTACATGTGTAAAATTTTTAAAGTTTTGTAGCTACTGCATATTTGCTTGAGGCAGCTGCCACTCAACATGGCAGTTGTAAAGTTCGCTTCTAGTGGAGCATTATTTTCTAAAAATTAAAAAAAAAATTAATTATTTTCTAAAAAATAAGTAAATGAAAAAAATAAATGAATAAAAGTAAATACTTATTAGTAGTTCAGTAATTCAGTCTTGTGTGGTACAACTGGAAAAACTTTTCCAAGCACAAACCAACTCCACAATCACTACACCAGAATCGTATTTCCTTCCTTATCTTTTTCCCATTTTTATCCTTTTTTGAAAAAACACTTTGCACTGTCTTGTAGGCTCACGTTTCGCAGGAGTAGGAGGAATATGGGCTATAAAATGTCGTTCAGTAAGACGGGCAGGGTTATCTATTGTAGGTGGTCTGCCAACATTCTTTTGTCCAGAAGCTGCATCATCATATTTATGTAAAAGCTCTTCTACAACTTGGATTCTAAATTCTAAAAATGTAATACGTTTCCCAACTACATTTTTATAGAGCAAAAATGAGTTCCAGAGTACCTTGTCTAGTAAATGTAAAAATATCTTTTTATAATACTTTTTCTGACGTTTTCGGATTGTTGGATGAAAGGATATTTCCTGATCACAGCAATCTACACCACCCATAGTTAGATTGTAGTCAGAAACAATCTTCGGCTTGAATATATCTTCATTTTTTTATCTTTGAGGCTGACCATGGAAGTATCATGAATACTGCTCATCAAACACACATCTTTCTTATCTTTCCACCTTATAGCCAAAATCTTACCCCTTTGAAAAGCTATGATTTGACCTTTTTGTAATTTTCTTTTAGCGAATTCTGTAGGTAAATCTCGTCTGTTTATCCTTACTGTGCCATAAATATCTGTTTTTTGGGCTATAAGTAAATCTGCAAGCTCGGGTGACATGTAATAGTTATCTACAGTCACACAATAACCACTTCCAAGAAAGCGATGCAATAGGTGCATGACAACTTTTGTAGAAAGTCCATAATTTGTATACAATTGATTGAAGACGGTACTATTTCCTGTATTAGATAATGAAGTCACAAATATACCCTGTTTCCGCCTCACAAAGCATAAAAAATTTGATTCCAAATCGTGCACGTTTGATATGAATATATTGTTTCCAAGATAACCTTCCTTTATTAGGCATCAAGCTTTCATCCACCGATACATCTCTTTCCGGTACGTAAAAATTACAAAAAAATTTCCGTACATTTTCTATCACATTATACAGTTTCCAAAGTTTTGGATTTGGAAAATCATCTTTTTTTTCCAGCTTCATTATTGCAAAAATGTAAATATCGAAAAAAGCAAAATAAAACGATTTACGGGCATTACTTTTGAGTACACTGGAGCATGCAAAATTCTTCGATGAGACCAGAACATAGCCTGATTTGGTTTTCGGACAATACCTTGAAGAATTATTAGCCCAAAGAAGAGCTTCATTTCTCTGTCATTTGTAGGGATCCATTTTTTACTGCGGGAGCACCTTGATATCTTGGCCCGATTTGCTTTTCTTTCTTGTTCTGCATAGTTGTTCGTTTCATTGACAATTATATCCATTATATTTGAATCCAGAAACATTTCTAAAATATCTAAAGGAGTGTAGTTTATGTTTACAGGAAAAGTTACACCTGGAGTACCTGTAAAAGGGAACCGAGGTGGCCCTGATCGGCCAGAAGAAGTTATTTCACACCAGTCTCTCGCATTTCCTATATCATCATCACCGCTACTTTAAATGTCACTCTCCTCAGTTTCACCTGCGTCACTAGTATCGATGCCTTCAAAATCTTCATCTTCCGTTGAAGAATCTAAATCATCTACATAACGTTTCAAAGAACTGGACGCTATTTTACAACAAAAAGATCCCGCACACTTTGAAACAAAGAACTTCTAACCTTTGAAATCTTCAGTAAAGTGCTGCCATCTATTGAATTGACCGCACATTAACTTCTCCCGAGATAAAGTCGGGTTTGACAAAAAGATGAAGCCGAAATAAACGTTTCCCGACAGATATTCGGGTATAACAATACGATACACTCAAAAAAGCATTACCCAGGGTAGTACTCGTTCGTGACATTTTCGAACACCAGTACTGTGGCCGAGATTATCTCGGGCATGACAGTTAAAAGGTTAACTGAAAAATATTTGCATGACTTTTCATTTAAAATAACAGAAAAAAATTTAAGACATTCCTGAATATAAAAAATCACTAAATTCAAATGGTGGAGTAAAATGTAGAATATATTTAGGTTTATTTTTTTAATGCTCACAGGAAATACTATTCAACAGTCAGAAGTAATCAGAGGTATGATGAAAATAATTAAATTGAAAGGACATTTTATTTTGTAAAAGACTACAAGTTTGTAAGCAAACTGCATCTACAAGTGAATATAACATGGGAAAAAATATTGAAATTTATATTTTTTTCATTAATTTTTAAGTAAAAGTCTACAATGACATAAACAATGGAAGAAACAAACTATTTCTAAAAAATGACAAAACATAAGTAAGAAAAGGCATATAGAGTACTTGAAATTCAAAGAGTTAGTTACCCTTCAAATTCTTTTAAGATAAACATAGAAATATTTACAGACTTGAAAGTAGATAAGGTATATGTTCTTATGACAAGTTAAAATTAGGAAATCTAATATTATTTTATTACAATTAGAATACAACAAAACTATGGCAACTTACCACCCCTGTTCACTTTTGAATTTGTAAACAGATGCAAGAATATGACACAAAGATCCCCCGGGTCTAAAGTCAAGAAAGCATCTCATCTGAAATGAGAGTAAACAAAAAAAAATCTTTAAATTCAGTGTATTCTTTAAAAAAATATTGCAGGAACAAAATCAAAAGAGTAACAAAAAATTAGTTATAGCTTCTTAGATAATTTAATTTTATTTACCGAATAAAAATATTACATTATTTCTTGATTATCTAAATAACAGATGCAAGCTTTTTTCATCCACTGTTTATTTAGGGTCTAATTTCATTCTTTACAATCTTGATAAATACCTATTAGAACACCCCCAGCTGACAATTTCAAATTGTATCAAGATAGTGCTAGAACTGTAATTCAGTTTAAAAAAGAACAAAATAGAATTTTAGTCCATAATTTTACCTCTGTGTAACACTAGAAGCTTAGAATTTCCCCACTTTTCTGCTGATAATGACACTTGAGGGTTAAAAAAAGAGAAAAAAAATCCTAATGCAACTCAGGACATTTTTATCCTTATTTTAGATGTAAATTCCAATTTTGTTAAAAAGATCAAAATACATTTCTCCCCTCTCCTCCCCTTAAAAAAAGGGGGGAGTTATATTTCACAATGTTTACAGTCAGCAGAATTACCAGAAATAATAGTTGTCATTTTAGAAAATTTTTCACCACCAAATAATTGTTGTCATGGGTGCATCAAAAAATAGGAACCAACTCAAAATCTTTTAACTTATTTTTTTAAATAATTTATGAACGGGTATGGATGTATGATTATTCAAAAATATAAAACTTTTAGCCAATGCTACTTTATTGGAGTTTCAGCAAGATTATTTTTAACCTTATTTTAAGACCAAATTAAAAGATGTATACATGATGAAAGAAAATATTCCTCCGGTAAATAAATTTACTTATATCTTAAAAATGAGAAGGTTGCCCCATTTGGTATCCATTCTCAAAAATAAAATTAGAAAAAAAAATTCTCACATTCTCTCAATGAATTACAATGGGGAAAATAGGAATGTCAATCATATAAAGGGAAATAGTAGTTACTTTAAGAATTTGCATAGGCGGTTTTAGAGAAAAGCTTGGTGCCAGTTAGTCATTGAATAAGACAAATGTAAGATATTATATTCTATTTCTAAGAACAGGAAATCCAAATCTGTTAAAACACAGGGTTTAATACTTTTAAAAAAGAAATTTAAATAAAAAAAAAACTGTTTTTTTAAAAAATGGTATTGATAATCAAAATTTAAAGACAAATGTATAAACATATAACACTAGTAAAAGATGAGTTAAGAACATATTTTAATAAATATGATTTCATTAAACTCCATTTACATACAAGCATGAATACAGAAAGAAGAAGGCGCCAAATCGAACATCTGTTAATTCTAATAGATTTAGCTTAAAAAGTAAATTACCCCTCACAAACTAAAATTATAACAAAATATTTTAAATAACTTCCTTAATGAGAGACTTTCTTAACTAAAACAAAATCTACAATAAAGGCTTTTATACTTTTCCTCCATTTTCTATAAAAAAGGGTGGAGGAATATATTATTACATTTAAAATCATAAAATATTTCATCTATTTGCTAAAAAACTGTTAAATACTTTCTGAATTGCTTCTTGTGAAAAATTTTAAGGGTAAATGTGTTTTACAGATATATTATAGCTTATTTATACTGAGAAAACATATAATATTTTTCAAAGAGAAAATAAAATTGTCCATAAATGTTTCACAAAGTTTACAATAAGATAATTAAATCACTAAAATTTGGTATTGTTTGATTAGGATAAATTGACATATTATTCAACCCCAGATGAAATATTAGCATTTATAACTCTCTCTGTGTGTTCTCATCCTTCTCTGTATGGTCTAGGATATCCAGTAAAATTAGAACCAACTAACAGCAAGACATTTTTATTTGTACAAATTTTGTGTACAGGTAAGCCTCCTACAACGCGGTAGATACATTCCTCAAAAAAGCCGCGTTATAAGAAATCGCGTTGTAGGAGATATGAGCACCACGTAAAGCAAATCACGAATGACGTGTAGATATTAACAGAAAAAAGTGAATTGTGAAATGCGTAGTTTACCTGGTTGATTTTTTTTCGATAATTCAAGCAGTCAAGGGTTGCCAGTGTTGAAAAAAATCTACAGTGATGCCACTTTATATAATTTTTTTATTTGAAGCGTAATAGAATATGTAACAACAAACATGTTGTAGGAAAATTTAAACCGCATTATGGGAAAAAAATACTCAATATCTGAAACGCGTTGCAGTGAAATTGCGTTACACAAGTATCGCTTTAAAGGAGGCTTACCTGTATTATCAATAGTGTCAGCTAAGCAAAATTTGCAGTTTACAGAAAAGAATAAATGTTTTTCTCCATAATGACTTTTTCTAAAGTTTACCCTATAATTAAGTTTTACTGTAGCTTAAAAAAAATTTAGTTATAGAAGTATACACAATAAACTCTTTTTTTATTTGTTTGTACTTTAAAAGAAAATGCACACCATAATTATTATATACTAGCTGAAATGCCCGTTCTTTGCCATGGAGTAAGTTTTAAAAACCAAAATTCATCTATTATAGCAATCAAAATATTTTTTTAGGGAGGGTAAAACCCTGTATTAAGTAGTATAACCAAAAATTAAAAATATTTTTTTTCAAATGAATGTTTACATTATAAATAATTTTAAACAAATTGCAATTTGGCCTAAAAATAAATAATTTAACAAAAACAAATATTTCAATGTAAGAGAGAAAATTAGCATGCTAAAGAGTAAATAGATATGAATGAATGCAAATATAAATAAAAATTATTAGAATGTGATAGCAGTAGTAAGTTTTTTCTATGGGAACTATGGGTGAAATAACTTGCAATAGATAAACTGAAAGAAAAAATTAATGATGATAAAGTGATTCTCACTAAATGCTATCATAAATAAGAAACATTAGGAAACTTTCAACTGAAAAAAAATTAAATTAGTATTATATGAGGTATGGGTGCAATGCTATCTAACATCTCTGTAAAACATTTAATATAGAGAATTAAATGTAATTCAGCACTAAAAAAATTTAATTAGTATGAACTAAAACCAAAAAATCTACCTAAAACAGATAAAAAAGGCCCCCATTGAAATAGCCCAGAACCAACAACAGTATTAAATGAAACAAATAATAAACCATGTTGCTAAAAAATTAACCATTACAAATGATACAGTTTTCTGGTTTGCAAGATTGTCAGAAGGCAAAGTTAAGTCATGATGAAAAATCTGTTCAAGGGGTGCATCTGATCATAGTTTCAGCAAATAGCCCCCTCTTTGTTAAAAAAAATTTTCTGATTTTTTTTTTCATTTAAAACAAAGATGAGTTCTTATCGGTCATAGGGACCATAAGGCAAAAAACAGTGACACTCAAAAAAACATTGTACAGTCAGGTTTCTCATAAATAGGAAGCATTATCTTCACAATATTACCAACATGTTAACAGCAATTAATTTGAATTTGGTGTCATTTTCTTTCTGTTATATTTTAAGCAATATATTTCTACAATGAAGAAAACATTGAATATGCCGGTGAAGGAAGAATAGCAATAATCTTTATTTTCAACGACAGAAAATGGCATGGATATGTACAAAATGAAACATTTATACGTAAAAAATGTATGCAATGCATGTGCATGTATGCAATCAGTGAAGAATAGATTGGCAGAAGGAAAATTACTTTGATGAGCATTTAATCACATCCATAGTTTCCGTGTCTGTTGATAGTTTTTCGAACAAATGTTTTTTTACAAACAAATGGACATGACGTGAGAATAAAAGCAGGCGAGAAGTGAAGGTGTAGTTTCATTGATTGTAAAAAAATACCCCTTTGATATTTGTATCATGAATAGGTAATCATAATCTAAGATTCTATTTATAAATAGCATCATAAATTATTGTTCCGCTTAAAAACTCAGTTTTGAACACAAAAAAAAACACACACACATTTCATAAAATCTTAAATATTTAAAATTGATAAAAGAAATAAAATAAATACATATCAAAGTACCCTTACATATAGTAATTATAATATTAATCCAAACCAAAAAGCTACTTTAAATAGATAAATTAATGTTTGATTTTGAAGAAACTACCATAAGCAGCTCAGAATTCCATCAGTATAGAATGATTATTTAGTCTGAAAAAGTTGTATTAAAAAAAACATCCTTTTTTTTTAAAGAAATGAAAAAGATATAATACATTGGAAATCAAATACGAAAATATCCACTGTTATCAAATTAGTGTTGCCAATCGGAAAAATTAAATTTAGAAAAACATTTTTTTAGGACTATTTTTTCGAAAAACAAATGTAATTTCTCCACAAAGAGTTAAAAAAATGAATAAATACAACTAAAATAAATATATTTACAGTAAAATGTGCTAAAATCCCTTCCAAAACTGCTCAAAATATTAATTTTCGCAAAGTTAAGACTTGACATGGCTGATGACGTCATATCTCCATTTAGCTGAAATATCGCATAAAAATTGAATTTTAAAAAAATCTAAAGCAAATTTTAAAAAAAAACTCTTTGAGGTTAATAGCATAACAACCTATAGCTTCTACATGCCAAGTTTCATACTCCTGGGTTGCTTAATTTGGTCGGAATAGGTGAAACACACAAACTCTTTCTTTTATATATTAGTATAGATAATAAATCTTTAGCACATACTAGCAAATCATATTAAGTAATTTTTGCATAAAAAGGTAAATTAACATTAGTTTTTACTTCTGTTTCTTAAACAGAATCATATCATAATAAATGTTTTAAAGTAATGATTGATTCAGTGACGTAACAGAGAACATTTTGGACTCCCTGCAAAGTCATGCTTTGGGCCCCCAAGTTGAATTTTATAATGGCTAGGTACTTGGTGGCAGTCGGGCTATGGGCCCTCTAGAACCTTTCCCCCCTCTTGTAATGCAGGGGTGTAGGTTATGCCACTGGATTGATTGATCAAGAATCAGAACTTTCTCCATCTACAAAGGAATATCTTAGAAAAGTGCCACAGTTACATAAATATAACAATATCTTCAATGAAAGAGACATTACAACAGATTTACATGATTTTATAAAAAGCTGTTCTTTCTACAGCTGTTAAATCTAATACCAATAGTTGTTATGAACTCAGGTATGAATTATTACACAGATAGATGTACATTTTATTAATAAATGCACTTATAGATTTTCTCCCAAATTGATAACATTTTTAAAACAAGAAATTCTCCACACCATCAGCAATTAAAACAATATCAGCTATATCAGAATAAGTATATTTCCGACCAGAAAAAAAAGATTCACATTTGATGACAGAAATCTGAAAAATATAGTTAAGACATATTTTACAATAGTTTTGACTGATCAAATCTTGTTGAAAATCTTTTAACCATTTTTTTAAATTAATGAATTCTACTTATGATTGAACACAGCTCTTACAGATATTTAAATGCAAATATTTACATTTAGAAATATAAATTAAAATTTAAATATACTTACAGGCAACCTAGTAAGAGGTGGTTTACTAACAGTACGTCCAAATGCATCTTCTTGAAATTGAATCAACTGATTTACTAAAGTAGCTAATCCTTTAGCAGTGGGTGGATCAGCTTGGATATACTGTTAAAAGAAAATATTAATTAAGTTTCTATACCCAGATTACAATTCACTGACTGAAAAACTTGATACTTTTCTGTTAAAACCATAACCATGAGAGTTTTTGTTATTGCTTTTGTTTTGGTATAATATGCAACACTAGTCTCATTTGGCTTTTTAATTAGTAATAGCTGTGTTTTATTTCTTTTCATTTAATCTTAACATTAAAATCTAATTATTAGAACAAAATAGTCAAACTTAAAGAAATTCTTAAGGAAATATGCAACATCAAGCTCAGGAACTGAAAGAAGTAAGCTTAAGTTTTTCAATAAAGAGCTGAAGGTGTATGGTATGGTTTTAATGGAAAAGTACTTCAAATTAGGATAACTATAATAAAAATTACCTATAGAGAAATATTATATAAGTATGAAAAATTTAGAGTAATGTTTGGTTAGCTGGGAGAAGGTAATAATCAAATGCTGCTGCTACTACTCACTGACAATATATCAGCCACTGCAACTAGTCTCATCATTCTCTGCATGATTTGCAGTACTAATCCAGTAAATTTAGTGATTACTAACAGTAAATAGTTTTCATTCTCAAATGTATTTTATGTTATAGCCAAAAGTACCAGCTTAGAAAGATTTGTTCCAAGTTAACAGAACAGTACCAAATTTATGGTACTTTTGGGTTTTAGGAAGAAGTAATAAAAAAATTATCAATCGACTGCATTAAAAAAACTAACCTTTTTCTTTCAATGTTAGAAGCAACTAAAACTTTTATGCATCCCCAATAAAATAATAATTTAAGAACTAAATTTGGAATTGAGATTACCTTATTTTGCATTTGAGGTTTAACTTGGCAAAAAGAAAAATTTAACTATCACCAATAGCTTTCCGAAATGGAAAAGTAACAAATTCATTTTTTTAAATATGTAACATAGCAAAATGAAAATTAAAAGAAAAGCAAATGTAAAACTACCATATATTTCTATGTATAAGTCAATAATTTTGGATTTTTTTTTACAATTTAAAGTATTGGGATAAGTGTCTCAAGTTTTACTTTACAGCAATCTGATTTGAAAACCTGTTAATTTTACTTGCTTCGCAACATACAACTAGAGTCAAAAAATTCCTGGAATGGTCCCCTACATTCTCACAAGTGTTTGTAGGAGGGGAAATATCTGTTTCAGGGGTTGGCAGCACTAATAAAGAAAACAATAGCCATCTGGATTTCATTTCCTGTACTGTTGGCGATAGCGGTAGATCATTTATAACAAAGCAAATTTTTCATTCATCGGATTTTGCAACATCATCTTTGGAACAGCCTGCAAACATTAAATTCTACGTTTTGCTCAAGAAATCACCTTCTGAGACACTCAAGATGCTGAAGGAAGCATACAGAAACGATTCCAGCAATAGAGGATTTTTACCTGTTTCTATAGCTGAAAATGAAATTGAAGGGACATCAACTTGTGGATTCAGATAAGGAGATCCAAAATGGGACAAAGCAACTGAAGGACATCTCAAAAAATGGATTCCAGGAGTGTTTTAAATAGTTGGGTGGATCCTAGCAGGGCACACTTCTTGGCACCAAAAATTTTGGCGGTAAAGTTTACAATATGGTAACCTTGCAAAATTAAGGGAATAGTAACTCTATTCGGTTTGGATTTTGTTTAGTTTTTCCCGACTTGGACAGCAGTCATTTTTCTGATGGTCAACTTGAAGATATGTGGATTTTTCTAGAAAGCTGAAATTGAAGGAATGAATGGATTTTTTTCTTTCTTTTTTAAATGAAACAACAGCTAAAAAATGCTTTTTAGAGAGAAAGGGAGATGCATTGATAAATTCAATTTGGACGAATTAATTTTTTTCTCACTATTGCATCTTAGAAGCAATAGTTTTTCTGTTTTCTTCTTAAAGCCATTATGGAAATCGTGTTTTCTTTTTTGAAGTTTGACAAATGGATATTTTTTCTTTTGAAACAAAGATGTAAGAAATGCCTGCTTTGTGAATGAGTGAACAATTGAAAATATTTTGGTAGGTATGAATGTCCGATATATGAAAATTTGTTTTTGAGAGAGATGGAGATTGTTAGTTCATCAGTCTAAGGTATTCATATTGGATTTCTTTTCCCACTGTAGCATTTTAGAAGTGAAGCTTTTTCCCTATTGTTTTTGTCTCTGCCGCCATTTTGGCGAAACACTTTTGTTGCCAAATACAGCAGTGTGCTGTGCTAAGATTTTACCCAAATAGTTATACAAACACTGGAACAAGTGTGTGGATGCAGGAGGGCAATACATTGAAAGCTGATAAAGTTGCAGTGTTCTATTTTTTAACAATTTGTAATTGACTTATTATGGAAACTTTTTGACACTACCTTGTATTTGTAAGTATAACAGGATCCCCACCCCCTTTTAATTAAGCCTATGCAAATTGAGTATAACATTGAAGACATAATGAACTTAGCTTATACTCGGAAATCTATAAAAGTTTTTAAAAAATTTCAAAATACATTCCTTTTATTATTAGTTAAATCTGGCAATGCTTCTGTTCACCAATGATACATTTAACAGTGAGATCTAATTTGTTGTAATTATAAAAATCAGTATGAAACAAACAAACAAAATTAAAGAACACAAATATGTACAGTGGTAGCAAAAAGTCATAAACACACTTGGTTTTTTTTTTTTTTGCCTGATTTTTTAGTTAGACTTAATATTTTATTGTGTATTTATCGCACTTTATTTTTGATTCTAATGGATTTTTTCATGCTGATTTCAAATTTGTTTATAGATTTTATGTAAATTAAATAGTTTTATTGATAATTAAAAAAAGCAATGATAAGACAGGAACAAGGGCATTGTAGTGTAATAAGTTATTGTTTTTCAACCAATGATATACTCCATTATTCCAACCAATTAGAGATCATTTAGGATAAAGGGTTGAAACATTAAACGAAACGAAGCACCTGGTTGCCAATCCAGTGTGTACGACACAGAAAATTGGGGTTTCAAACTTGGCAAGTTATTAAAAGAGTTGGCGATTGTTGTGATCATACATAAGTACTGCCTTTTTCTTAATTTTTAAGAAAACAACAGATTTAAACTTTATTTTAATCTGTGACTGATAACTTTAAAAGCTTTATTAGTAATTCTCCTTATTATTGGTATTTTTCTCCACAAAATATTATTTTGCAATATATAGGAACAATTATCTATACATAGTGATAGTTTGGCAACCACCTTTTGTCGTTAAAAAATTGCCTTTGTCAACTGATCACTAACTCTACACTTTAAACTAGAGCCTGTACTAAACACAGAGCATATTTTCAGGCAAAAAAGTATGTCAATTTTTATGAAAATTTGCAACATTGTAATTCATGTCTGTCTATTACATAACAATTAAAATTTCAAATAATTTCATACAAAGTTAATTTTTCCTCTTAACATTTTAAGAGATAGCTTGTTTAACATTATGGTAAAGATGAAAAAAAGTGCAAAACACATTTTGTATCAGAAAAAATGGGTCAACTCTGATAAAAATCAATAGTATTGTAAGATATGCCACTTTCAATAGGGCAGTGAAGCCAAAATATAATATTAATGTTGGAACACTTTTATACCTCAAAAATTATTCCAAATTTGGGCCCAGTTAGATTCTAGCACAGCTGTGTGATTCGACACTCAGTTATTGAGGATTTTGACACCTATTTGGCAATCCTATCTGGACTGGCTTTTTCTATCATTTTTTGGAGATCGGTCAGTTTTGTTCAACAGTCAACTTGGAATGTTTGAGATTTTTCTAAAATGGCTGAAATTGTAATGATGAGAGTATCTTTTCTATTTTTGAATGAAAAAGGCGAGAAAGAAATGATTAACTGGTGTATAAATAAAAGCATGATAGTGTGAATGTCCGAAATGTGGAAGAATATTTGTTTGAGAGAAAAGAAACTATGCTGATTAAATTAAACTTAAAGCATGCATTCCTAATGTTATCTCACCATTGCATTTTTGAAGTGACATTTTTTTCTTTGCTTTTGCATTAGAAGTCATTTCGGGAACTACATTTTTTTCATAGAAGCACAATAAATGGATTTTTATCTTTTGAATGAAAAAGATAAGAAAGAAAATATTGATTATCATAATGACTAGGTTTTTTTGCTTTTAGAACCCTTTTTGAAACCACGCTTTTCTCATCAAAGCCCACTGAACATATTTTTTTCCTTCTTTTAAATTAAAGAGGTAAGAAATAAATGATTTATTAGTGTATGAATGAAGGATCTTTAAAGTTTAGATACAAATGTCTGAAATTTGGAAAAATTATATGTTTGTTTTAGAGAAATTGAGATTGTTGCTTTAATCGACCTAAAGTATGCATTACCTAAGTTTTCTCCGCTGTTACATTTAAGAAAACATGACTTTTTAAAGACATTTTTTATTCTTTGACCACCTTTAAGGAAATCTTAAGTTCTTTAGCATGATTTCCATCTTAGACATCATTTTGAAAAACACAGCTTTTCCCTTAGTGCAAAAACAACCAGGGGATTATTCAAAAATTCTATGGCACTTACATATTATCACAACCATATTAGCAAAAAAATTAAATGCAACACATGGCGGCCAAATCAGTGCATACAACACATGAGAAATCGGGATTGCCAACGTGGCGAATTATCTTGAAAGTTGGCATTGTTGCGATAATACTAAGTACGATTTTACCTTCTGGTCTTATTCTCTAATAGTAAATGAAGACAGCTTTAACACAAATTATCCATGCCTGATTTTAAAAGTTAGGTTATCGGTTAGGAACTAATCAATAACAATACAGATGCATGACAATTTCATAAATGAAATTGACTTGATGGTCAATGGCCATGCATTTGATAAATAAAATAAATAATTTTATAAAAAAAAGGAAAGAGGTAACAGACATACTAAATAAAACTAGGGTACTTAATATTAGGTTACTGCAGCCAAATTTGCCCCACATGAACAGTGCCATGATATCAAGCAACTATTATGTATTTTATTTGGAAAAACTAAGATTTTGGTAGAAAATGACACTATTTTCATGGAGTAAATTTGACTGCAGTGTTGATAATTTATAAGTACCAAAATTACAAAACCTATATACGAAGGTTCATTACATCAATTTTTATTTCATTGAACAATTCTGACATGCAATATCAAAATTGGAATTGACTACATAAAATTAAACTTTGAGGGGAAAGCATTTTTACAATAATCTAATGTTATAATAAAAGTAGTATATAGTGCACTTTTCAAACAAAATAGATTTCTTGAAAATTCTACTTATTTTACATAAATGATCCGAAAATTTAGTAACAAATACAATGAATACCTAGATTTAAATAAGAAATGCCAAGAAAAATATAATTTACTGTAATAAAATAAAAATAGAACAATCGAGTAATTATTTTAAAAAATTGATTATGCAAACAAAAAAAAAATCATAAATAACAACCTATATGATTTAATTACATATTTGTACAATCCCATAGTGATTTCTGAATTAATTTAAATAAAAAAAATTACATCAATCAAAAAGTTTCACCCTTTTCTGGTGCCTAATATCATCTTTTTGAAAAAAAAGACATATTTACCTTTTTGCAAGTTTTCTGCAGCCATTGCCGCACCGAATCAAATTGTGTGATTGTTTCGGGGCATTCGTAAAACTTTACGTTAGGTCCCCCGTCTTTCTTTCTATAAAGAGTCATCACGCTGATGCATGAAACACAAAATAATACAAAACAAATAAGTTTTAATTAATTTTAAAGTTACATAATTTACTCCAACGATTAGATCAAGTTAGAATCGGCGACAAGATTATCAAACCGCTTTGTACAAAACATTCACTTCACTTCAATTTTGTAATATCTAAGAAAAATCTAAAGTAGTAATTAACAAATCGCATAGCAAATGAACCATTCATAAATATTTGGTGAATATTTTATCTTAAGCACAACTGAAATTCTCATTAAAATTATCACTTTATTTTCTACAATGAATTATTCCAAAAAGGAGCGTGCCACTGAGTTGGATGTTATATTTCATTGCATATATTGCATAAATGTTTCAAAAATATTCTAACTTTTTGTTGAAAAAATGTATAATTTAAAAAATTTAATGCTTGTTATTAAATTATATTTTATACATATCTTCTGCGTGCATCATCTTACAACTCATCTCGGGAAGGATTTAACGTTTACAGTATTGACACGATACTAATAGTTTTTTTTTTAAGTAACAAGTAATTTGTTCCTCTTAACAATTATTATTATATATCACTTTTATTGAATTTAATTATCAAGATGGAATCAGGATTAATGGTATATATTCTGTTTTTATAAACAAAGTTCTTTCATTTTAAATATGTCAATTTTCTTTAAAAATAATAGTTTTTACACCGGTAACTATTAAATTATATCAATTATAGAAAAAAATGTCTGTATTCTTAAATCTTACCAACACCTAAGATTAAAAGGTAAAATATTATCTCTGAATGTTGAAAAAACGGTTTTCTTAAAAGTTGTAAAATCCATTCTTATGTCATTCATGAAGAGGTTTCATTTGAAATGTATCAAATGAAATCATAAATGCATTGACATATTTATTTCTTAGAATTTTATCTTATTTGTGTACTAAATACAATCATTTGGGAAAATATTCTGTATGTGATTGATTGTAATAAAAGCTTAATGTATGTGCACAAATTTTCTTTAATCCTAACTTTTTATGCTACCTTTTTAAGTTATATATGCCCTATTTGAATTTCAAGCAAGTATTGTAATTTTTTTGTGTTTAATCTTTATGAATACATATTAAAATATGTTTTACTGTATGGCTCATTTTTATGCTACATGGATCCCAAAATCAATTGGTTAATTTGTCGAATCGGCCACTTATCCCGCCAAATTGATAAAAGCGCCAAATCTGGTAACCCTTTTCATTTTAGTATTAGTGAAGGAGAAGTCGGATCGTGTTGTCATAGGGTTGCTATTCCAAAACACAACATGCAAAAAAGTGCCAAATTGGTCAATTTTTCATAATTTGGTGAACCAGTGGCCGATTCGACAATTTCACCAATCAATTAATAGGGTAAAAACTTTTTAAAAGATTACTTCCATACCTGATGATAATTTTCATATGTTTTTCCTCCAAAGTAAAGCTATCTGATATACGAGCATTATTTTAAATTGCAATTGATTCATTGCTACATTGACTGAAAAATTCATATTTTGTATGGATGACAATATTACAGTTTAATTTTTAAAATGTCATTCTAAACTTAAGACATTTTTATGAGAAGTGATTAGAAAAAAAGTTTACAAAAGTCGAATAAAGAAATATTTATTAACAAGAGACAGAAAATACAAAAGGGAATTAAGAGGCATACTTGTCTATCTTATTTCAACATAATCACCAAGTCTATTTAGGCATTTATCAGAATGCAGAACCAACTTGCTTAACTCATCTTGGTAGAAATCAGATCCCTGTCCATTGAGCCAAGCCTCAGTGAATGTTATGTTTTCATAGCACTGTCTTGGAATGTCGCATCTCATCAGAAGCGGTATGCTGCACGATGCCATAGCTCAAGCCCATCTCTGATGAGATTTCACTCAGAGTTACCCTTCAATCATTTTGAATCATTTCTTCAATTCGTGCCATGTTGATTTTTGCCATTAAAGAACTTGGCCTGCCGTTTCCTGTCATATTGCGGTTTTGGCATCCTGTTTACCTGATTGAAAAAAGTGACACCATTTTGCTACATGTTGTTTGCTCATTGCTTCTTCACCATAAACTTTCATGATTTGACTGTTAATGGCAGATGCAGACACATTCTTTGCCCATAAAAATCGAATCACAGCTCACACTTCCAAACAAGACCAATTTCCTCAGCTCTTGCCATTTCAGTCATCCTGAACCATCTGGGAACTTTACTGCCTAGCTGCAAACCAGCTGTATGACAAGTAGCACCATTTGTCTCCACTCTAGGGAAACAAAATTTCTCCACAATATGTAGTTTTCAAATGCTGTAGCTTGTAACTTTTTTTCTGACCATCTGTCGTAAATTATACATTATATATTTCTTGAGTAAGTGTGGAATTTTTAAACATGAGATATTTTAGTACTTCTGTTTATGTGATTGTGAAACCAAACACAACAAAATGTAAAAACTTGCTAATAATCATTGATTACAACTCAAAAAAAGCAATCACCAGTTCATGGTCCTTATAACCAATAAGTACAAATATTTTCTTGTCTCAAGAAAACAGCTTTATGAGATTAAAGCAATTGTGCTTTAATATATTTAGCAAATCATTTTTCATGTCCTGCATGGGAAAATTATGAAATTGCATTCATGTTATAATATCTTTAATGTGAATGTGTTAAGGATCTTTTAAATTAGGGATGCACAACCTATGGCCTGCGGCCAATTTTGGCCCGTGAAGCCTTTGAAGTTGGCCCGCGAATGTCTATTATAAAAGAAGATTAATCTAATATGGAATGGACCTTTTTTAATTAAACAGGGAAAATCACATACGAAAATAGTATTACAGCAAATAATTGTTTTACAGTTGCTCATTAAGTATTTTTTTTTTCAATTTATTACGTGGCTTTTCAATATGTTTCCTTCATGGCTATCTGCAAGTACGAGTTTTCGTATAGGAGAAGCTCGCGGACGTGATCACCGGAAGCCATTATTTCTTCCATCGCATGGTCTGGATGCAGAAACGGTCAAAGAACAAATGTGTATTCACGCACGCGTGCTGGAACAGTCTCTATTTGAAATTATGCTGAGCCAATCAAAAGTACCTATCAAACTCACGTTTTTCTTCATAGTGAGCGCTATCAATAATAATTTTAACTTCTACTTAGCTGCAGCGATCATTCTTTTAAACAACCCCGTGGTTTTGCTAGTAGATCGGGAATGTTGAAATCACTGTCACACAGAACGGATCTGATATTCTTTTTTGTTTTCGCATTTTTAGTCTAGTATCGTTAATTTATAAAGCCATATAAAATATTTTAAATAGTGAGAGAGAAAAAAGGAGATTTTCAAAATCGGAAATTTCAAGATGCATGGACAAATATTTACTGTTTTATCTATTACAATGATACTGTCACATGCTTAATATGTAGTTGCAAGATTGCTGTGGCAAAAGAGTATAATTAAAGCTGCATTATGAAACAAAGCATAAACATTTTGCATCTATGAAAGGATATGAACGATCACAAAAAATCGAACAACTCAAAAAACTTTTAGTAGTCAAGCAATTTTTTTTTCAAAAAAGTACAGTTAACTTTTAAATTCATATGGGGAAGTGAGCTTAAGTGTCACTGAAATTATCGCTAAAGAAGGTCGGCCATTCACAGATGATGATTTCGATAAAAAAGTGTTTGTTAATTGCATATGAAAAACTTTGTCCTGAAGCAAAAAGGAAATTCAAAAATATAAGTTTAAATAGAATGACTATTCAAATAAGAATTCAACAGTTGAATGAGGACTTTGAAAATCAAGTAAAATCAGCCGCTTCAAACTTTTTATATTTTTCTTTAGCTGTTGATAAATCTACAGATCGAACATCAGTTAGCCAATTGCTTTTGTTTGCTCATGGAATTGATAAAAAATTTTGTGCTATGGAGAAACTACTTGTAATGTTTCCCATGAAAGGGCAAACAACTGGAAGTGAACTTCTTTCCAGTTTGATACATTTGTGCTATGCAGCTTCCTTAAACATGAACCATTGTGAAAGCATTACCACAGATGGAGCAAAAGCAATGATTGGCATGAAAATTGAAATGGTTTCGCTGCTAATTGTGGTGTAGAACTGTTGCAGGTTTATTGCACAATTCATCATGAGAATTTATGTGGTAAAGAATTAGGATTTGCAACCTTAATGCAGTGTGTATCTGAAGCAGTTAACTTTATTCGTAGTAATGCCCTCAAACATAGTCAATTTACCGAATTTTCAAAAGATTTTGATGATATACCTTCTGATATTCTTTATTGCACAGAAGTTAAATGGCTCAACCGAGGAGTTGCCCTTAAGCGTTTGATGGAACTATTTGGTGAAATTCTTACATTTCTGTGGTAAAAATACTAGAAGGTTAAAAGAAGTAAGTTTCCATTATGATTTGGCCTTTTCTTGCAGACATAGCAGGCCATTTGAATGACTTGAACACAAAGCTACAAGGAAAGAATCAATTCATTTTTCAATTGATGAATAACGTAAAGGCATTTAAACAAAAATTATGTTTTTTTCAAAACCAGCTGAAAACTAAAAATTTTGCACACTTTCCCTACGGCCAAAAAATGCATGAAACATTTCCACACATGAAGATGCAGTATGAGGAACAAATTCAAATCTTGTGCAACGCATTTGCTGATCAATTTTTAGATTTAAAAAGTGCCAAATGAAAATTGATGTTTTTTCTTCTCCATTTTCTGTTGATTTAAATCTAGTGGATGAGAGTATGCAGTTAGCCTTAATTGATTTACAGAATTCTGATGTTATCAAAATTCAATTCAAAGAAAAATCGATATTAAATTTTATAAAAATTTATCCGAGGATTTTTTGTACTTAAAGCAAAATGCAGCTGCATGCCCCACTTTCTTCGGCAGCACTTACATTTGTGAGCACTCTTTCTCACTAATAAATTTAAACATATCAAAAATAAGAAATAGAATAGCAGATGAGAACCTTTCTTCTGTTCTACGTATTGCCACAACAATCTTAAGCCTGACGTAAAATCAATAACTTCAAATATGCAGTTCCAGCCATCTCATTAAATCTTACAAATTTTAAGTACTAATTTTTTTCAAAATTTAAATTGTGTTCTCTATATAATTAGCAAAACTTTTCCTTTGTTATATTGTCACGTAGAAAGTAACAAGGCGATGTTACCCAATACAAGATTTATTTTGTCGTACACATGGGCAGCACCACAGCTGAAGACCTATCCAGCTGCAGTACTTTTATAAACCTGGTGTAGAGTTCTAGAATAACTACAGGGGAAAGATTAACATAAATTCAATTTATATAATTTGCAAATGTGTGTTATAATAAACAAAATGAAAGTCATGATTAAATTTAACAAACAAGTATCTGGGAGGCCCGAACGGCCGAGTGGTCTAGGCATCGGATCATGGCTAGCGTGTCATGAGTTTGATCCTAGTACCACTAAAGATCCGCCGTGTAGGGGAGCGATGCACGTTAAATCTGTCGAGAGCTCAAATGTCCTCCTGTTGGTGTGGTAGTTAGGAGAGGGGGGTGCCAGCTCAGGTGTCGTCCGCGTCACTTGACCATGGTTCAAAATTACGCGGACCGTCGCCAAAAGCCCTCGTGTTGCTAATCAGTGCGACGTTAATATTCACTCACTCACTCACTCTGGGAGGCCCGAACCCGAGCCACCTGCATGGTAGAGCAGTGCTCTAACCGTTCGACCACTCAGAGCGTACCAGTTTGTGATAATATAATTTCAAGTTTGCCACCTTTTTAGCAGGAATTTTTTTTTGAGCCAAAGTATTTTAATCTTTCTGAAAGTGTTTGTGTTTCATTCATTTATCAACTGTATAATGTGCACCTGAGTAAGTAATAATTGTGATAAATGCATAAACATTGTCATAAAACAGTGTTTTCACGGTTGTAACATATTTGCTATCACGTAGTACTTTGGCCCTCGATATGATTCTATTAAATTTTTTGGTCCCTCATCCTAAAAAGGTTGTGCATCTCTGTTTTAAATTATTACTAAGTCTTGTTTTAATTCTTACTAAATCTGCTTTAAGGTATGAACTTTTCAAAGAATTACTTTAATTTATTATCCATACTTCAATTAATATTTGTTTAATTTTAATTCAGGAACCGACACTTTATTCTGTAGAAGCTATTGCTATTTTGGATAATGATGGGAACAGAATATTGGCTAAAGTAAGTAATAGAGCTTGAATTGTTCATTCATAGCTCATTATTTATATCAAAATTTATTGGAGTCAGAAACTATGAAATGTGATGTATCTTTAGGAAAAGTTAATATCTTGATAATGATAAATAACAAAAGTTCAATTTAATATTTTAAATGTTAACCTCAAATTGGGGATTCAAAACAATTCTAAACATTATTTTATTATTTTTCTGAACTTTGAAACACAGATTTTTGCCCTTTTATTTGAAATAATTTTCATGCTAATGTATATGGTAATGGAGAATATATGATAGGCTGCGAGTAACTATTCCCTTACTAAAGAAAAATTCACCTGCTAAACTTGGAACATCCTTCTAATTAAGTGTGGTTCTTTTCTAAAAAACAAGACAAGATTTGAAAGGAAGTATATTTATTACTATTATTGGAAGAATTCAAGGTTTTCACTTGTAACTCATATGCCCAGACTCCCTCCTCTATATTAATTACCTTAATATGTCTTCTAATATGTTTCCATGAAATTTAAAGCTTGTTCTTATAATTGTTTTGGTTTTTTAATAAATTTCATGAACTTTAAAAACAGTTGGTAGGAGGGTTAAGTGTTACCTTTTTAAATAGTGATTAATATTGCAATAAAATTTTTAGAAGTTTAAAAAAAAATGCATTGTGTTAACAGTTAATACATATATAGTCAAGATTCCTAAAAAAATATTATATAGATAACGTTATTTAACTTTTTCTTAAATGTATTATGTATCAATAATTATTTAAAATGTTAACTTTCAAAAGAATTTTTAATTTAATAATATAAATAATCAGTACTTGCATTTTATCACAACAATCGCCAACTCTATTAATAATTCGCCAAGTTGGCAACCTGGTGCTTTGTTTCATATGTCATCAATAGGTTGAGATAATACCAAATAATCTTGTATGAATTCATGTAAAAATGAAGGAATTTTAATGTTTAAATTCATGGGTCTCGTTGATATATTTGGTACTTATGAATTATGACAGTGGATTGAAGTCTACTTTTCTTAGTTGTCGCCAACATAATCATAATATCAATCTACAGTTTATGAGGAAAATTCATCTTGTATTTGCACCACATTACAAAAAGAAGTTTGTCAGCCCAATATTACATAAAGTATAGCACTTCAGTAAATAGAATCTTGTATCCCGAGATCCCTATATTACATGCAGTACACCTTCAGGAGCACTTCTTGCATACTTACATCTGCTTGGTGTAATGAATTGGTCCAAAATCTGTCACTGGGAAATTACCTTTACTCAAGAAAAGTTTGCCTTTTTTGTTCATCTAGAAATTTCTAGATTTTTGTGATTGCAGCAAAACTGGCGATGTTTGAAAATAGTGCTTTCTATTTAAAATGTTAGTAACTGGAGCTATATACCTATAACCAAAGCTTGGTGTGTTTTCTGTATGCAGCTGTATATTTCTCCATGGTTCCTCTAACCGAAAAGTACCATATATTTTAAGATAAAGTAATATTAGTTGATTTTATTAACAAATTTCAACATATCTAGAATATTTCAAAATAAAATTAAATTTCTGTAATAGAAATTAGTAAATATCTTCATATATAAATTGATTAATGATGTTTATTATTTCAATGTACATTGTTGTAAACCATGTTTATATATCAAATTATTCTCTTTAATTCAAAATGTATCAGTATTAAATGCAGGATTTGAACATATTTGTATAAATGATTTATTTTTAAATAGTTGCATGTAGTTTATATAACTATTTTTTTTAATGAATCTGAAATATTTTTCTTTTCTAGTATTATGGTAAAACCTTTCCAACTGCTAAAGAACAAAAAGCTTTTGAGAAGAATTTGTATAAGAAAACACACAGAGCTAATGGTATGTGTTTTTCCTTTTAAAACGTGAAAACATATTTTTTTCCTACCCTGAATCACACATTGTTGTGTTAAAAAGCTTGTCTAAATTTATAAATCTTCGAATTTGATAACAGAATTTTAAAACTTTACATTTAACAGCTGAAGTCATTATGCTCGATGGATTAACAGTTGTTTACCGAAGTAACGTTGATTTATTTTTCTATGTCATGGGAAGTTGCCATGAAAATGAAGTAAGACATGTTTTTATGCTTTAGTATAAAGAATTTTTAAGAAAAAAATTGTATACAAAACATATTCTTGTTTGGTCTTATTTTAGTAAATAAATTTTACTTCAAATATAAAATTATTGAATATGACTCAATGTAGCATTATTCTCAAATTAATAAAAAATTATTCGAAACATTCTACTTTTCATTCAGTTATCAGTTTTAATAAGATATTAGTAGAAATGTGGAAGTTGTATTATTTAAAAAATACATTTTCAGTTAAATTGTTTGTTTTATTATGAGCGTATTTTAAAAATCTCATTCTTTGCCCCTTATCTATTCTTTCTCTATGATTGTAAAAAAAAAAAATTAATCACAAAATGTTTACTAAAGAAAGTTTTAATCCACAAATATTTCATAAATTTTCAAAACTCAAAGTAGTAAGTATATATGAAATCTCAATTTTATTTGAATAAGTTATTTTGAAAATATGTTTTAAAATCCTTTCCTTCAGATTTAATAGAATTAAATTTGTGAACATACTTTATTTAGGCGTTAAAGATTATTTTCAATGAAGTGTGAAATTAAAATTGTTAAATATTAATATATTTTGCCTAATTCCCTTTTATTTGACATGTTTTTATCCTGATAATTTCTCTCTGTAGATTATATTTATTGTTATATTTCTCATCTAACAGTTTTTTGTTGCTCTTTTATAACTATTGAATAAAGATAATTATGTAGAAGCATTGTCTATTTAATTTGTTGTGAAAATTAGGAAATTCATAGCATCTTTCAAAAATTATTTTGTTTAGAAACTGAGATTACAGTTTATAACTGTAGCCTATATAAACATTAAAACTTGGGGAAAAAATGAAGGAGCAGATAATGTTAATATTGTGTAGGACACCTGGGAAAATTCTGCAGTTTTTCAATATAAGTAACAATAAACCAGTGCTAAAACGTAATAAAATTTTATTGTATAACATAAGTACCTTTTTGTTTTGTATGATTTCTTGCTTTTATTATTTTTAGCTGCAAGAAAACTCTTGTTTTATAAGAATTAGCAGGTTTATTTGTAACAATCAAGGTATTATTTAACAGTCTCCAAAGAAGTGAACTTCTGCCATTCAGATAATTTTGACCTAAAGAAGAAAAAATCTAGGTGGTTTAGTCTTTTGAATGTGGGGTGTGATGCAGTACATCCCACATACTCATTTGGTCGTTTCCTGACTATCATTGTGATGCAGGGTCAAAAATTGTCATGCTGGAAGGCAATACCTGAACAACTGATCGGTTCTAGTTACATTTCTTCTATTTATGCTTTCAAAACTGCCACTTAGAGACATTATTTTTGCAAATTTATAGTTTGATTGGCATAAGTTCATAATGAATAATTGCTTTGCAATAGCACATACTCAAAGCAATATTTTTTTTGGCAATTAAAAAATATTTTTTTGTTACTAGGGTTGGTACATTTCTATACTACTTTGGGTGGCTTATTTTATATGATTTTTCTCTTATAACATTATTGTATGGTATCCATTTCACATGTCTTTAATAAGCCATTCTACATTTTGTTTCAGAATTACATGCTGAAATCAGAATAAGCATATTGTATGGTGTTAAAGTGTGGAGTATCCACACAATGTTGTGGCTCACAAACCCAACCTTTTTAAATGATCATGTACTTGTACTTTTTGGAATATTTAAGTTTGTGTGATAACTCATAGATTGTGCAAGATGGATTTTCTACAATATGCTTTTTTTTTAAGATGTCATTCGGAGTGAACATCTTCAAGGCTAAAATTTCTGTGCTTGAAGTTCTCTTACCTTTTAACTGTCATCTGAAACTCTGTGTCTGTACTTTTTCCATATACAACAAAAAATTTTTGAGCAGTATGATTAGCATTTTTATTGAAATAAAAGATCATAATATGAAGAAAATTAACTTTTCAATTCACTGTTCTTAACATTGCACTGAAATAAGTTATTTCACAGAACAAGAAAAAGAAATATGCAGAGCTGGTAGAAAAAAATGTTCATGCTTACATCAATAAAAGTTGCCCTTTATCAGCAGTAGCAAAATGACTAGACAAAACCGCTTTGTTTTGAAAATCTTAGGACTTTTCAGATAACCCAACAAATCTTTTTACTTTTATCTTATTATATTATTTTCATATGTTTATTAATGTAATTTGCATTTAATGATGCTTAAATTTTTTGTCCAATATTATTACAACTAAAAAGTTTAAACTCTTTTAAGATGGAACATTATCTTGGATAAATTTTAATGTAATGCTAACAATGCTTATAAAACTTTCCCCTCGATTTTTTTCCTACAGCAGTAACTTTTTTTTTGTAGATACAGTTTATTAAGTTTGTGCATATGCACACACTAATCAGTTAATAATTTGTCATGGTCAAGACAGACCTTAACCAATCAACACCATTCATTTTGGCATTATTATTTTAACGAAAAAATCTGGGCAGAGATATTTTGCTCAAAATCTTTCCAAACCATGTAATAGGGGGTCATCCGTATAATTGGGAAAATATTATTCAAGTTAACAACTATGCTATTGTAGGGTCCACACATAGGAAAGCTACATTAAGCAAGGTATTCTGTATCAATATAATGTATACATCATTTAGTTATTTTTATCCTTACTGAACTTAATAGTTAAAATCTTCTAGATCTTTTTATATTTATTTTTGTTTTCACAATTTCTATTTTGATTAAAATTCCTTATAGCTTATTCTAGGGAGCGTTCTGAATTGCCTGTATGATGCAGTAAATCAAATTCTCAGAAAGAATGTAGAAAAAAGAACACTTCTTGAAAATCTAGATGTAATTTTATTAGCAGTGGATGAAATTTGTGATGGAGGGTAAGTTCAGATTTTTACATTAATGTTTTAAAGTTAACTGAGGTGTTAAGCATATTACAAAAAATATAATGGTGATGGCATACTTTAATATAGGATTATTGATATTAAAAAATTGTTTTATTTGTAATTTATTATAAGTTCCAAGTTCTTGGATGCTTCTTTTCAAAAATCTGTAATGTAACTTGGAATTTCTTATATTTATCAGAAAAGAGACAAATCTAAGTATGTAATATTTTGCTTCACAAAGCTAATTTTTTTGTCAATTTGCATTTTTACTCAGTAGGATTTCATCATTGTAACATTATTTAAAGTATAAATGAAGAAAATGATTATATATGAAGTCTTGATTTAATATTTCATTGTCTTGCATCTCTGAAAAGTTAGAAAATTTTGTCATGTTTCTGTTAAATGCTTTTCTTTTAAATGATTATTTCAAAATGTTGGGCTCAATCTTGGGAAAATGAAATATATACCTACTCTCACTCCTTTCAAAGTTTTACTTTTTTTTTCAATGAAAACTAAATTTAATACCTAATAAATTGAAAATCTTTAATTGTCTGTCTTGTGCTAAAAAAATGTGTCCAAGTTTCATGTGAATGCCTGTTGAAATGTAGTTTTCTATTGAAATGTGAATAGATCAGCCTAAATATATTTTAAGGTTAATGTGTTAAAATAATCCAGGTTTTCTTCAACTACAATTAAATATTTCTATTAATCATATTTTCTTCCATTCTATAAGAATGGGTGTAAATGATTTTTTATTTTTATTATTTATTATTACAGAATTTTAAGTTTGGAATGTTACTTTATATTTCCTCTACTGAGTCTCTTTACTTTTTCTATCAATCACTTCCTACATGTATTCTTTTTTTTTTTTTTTTTTTAGTTGTTGTTACATTAAAATTCTTCATTATTTTATCTTTGATTTCTTATTTATAAGAACCCATTTCTAATAATTTTTCTCAATAATTATTTAAATGTCATAAATTGATACCACATTCTGTTATTTAGAAATGTTACAACATGCCCTAATATTTTTGATTTTTAAGAAAATATTTATTTAGGGGAGAGGAATATTTAATCTGCTTGAAAGTAGACACTTAAAATTGTGATATTTAACCTGTTTGTTATTGTAGTAAAACTTTGATATTTCAATTATTTAAAAAAATTTGCAATGCATTTTCAATTTTTAATGAAAAAAAAATTTCTAATTGCAAAAGAATTTAAGTTTTTTTTTTTTTAATGTTGCAGAATTGTGCTTGAAGCTGATTCCACATCTGTAGTCCAAAGAGTTGCTGTACGATCTGATGATATACCCCTTGGTGAACAAACTGTTGCCCAAGTAATTGTTTTATGTTATGTTATCATCATCTTGTTATTATGATAAGCTTAACAATTAAAATTTTAATGATAAAATGTTTTAATTCTTCTCATGTTATTTAAATGAAATGCGTTTCTAAAATGTATATAAAGAGTAATTAAATGAAATGCGTTTCTAAAATGTATATAAAGAGTAATTAAATGAATTTAGTCATCTGCTGTTTATTTTAATTTTATTTGTTTATTTATTTTGTATTTTCATAATATCATGTGGTGCTTTGTATGATTATTAAGAATTAAGCACACTAAAAAAAATTTCAGTTTACTTTTGCTTTATTTCCTTTATTTCTAATTTTTACTATGCTTTATTTTAAAAAAATTTCCTTGAAATGCAGAGAAATTTTAATTCTATGCCAGGTTTAATCCATAACATTTGTAAATTATTTTAGAAAATGCATTATTATTTTTGATATGTGGAAAAAGTTTAAGGGTTCAGTGTAATGTGTTTTTAAGTTCTAAAAGAATTTGAAATTTCTTGTATATATTCTTTCCTATATAGGCTTAACTGTATTGATGAGTTTTGATAATATCTCATGTTTTACAAAATAATATTAGATTTAATGTGCTGAAATTCTCTCAAACCTTTTCTCCCATTCAGCAGAAAAATTATATTTTTTTTAAGCTGACATTTAAAAGATTAGAAACTGTTGTTTGGAATCATTTTAAAAAGTTTTAAGAATAAAATTTTCAAGTACATTTCTTATTGATAAGTTCTATTGTTATGATTTTCTTGAATCCATGATCGTTATTAATTTATTGAAAGACTTTCATGAAATTGACAGTAAAGAGGCTTCTTTTAGTAAATGTCTAATGTTTATTTACATGTACAATTTTTTAACTGGATTATTTTCTACAAAAACCGCTATGCAGCGCATTCCGCTTGTTTGCGTCGTTACATGTCAGTTCAGTTTCTTTTCAACAGTTTGAGTCCCCTTGTTTACAACAATTCGCTTCACATAGCAAGGGCTAGAGGGCACAATAATTGTATCTGTTCTAATCAATTTGTTTATATGTAGATTATTTTTTTAAATTCAAACTACATAAATAACTAAAATATGCTTACACATTTCAGAAAGTCATATTTATATTTTATGTATTTTTAGGTTCTTCAGTCTGCCAAAGAACAATTGAAATGGTCCTTATTGAAATGAATCTTTTGCATTAAAAGGAAAATAATCATGTATATTTTGTTTGGGTTATTAAAAGAAAATGTTTTTGTGAAATTTGTATATTTTCATCTGTTACTATTAAAATATAATTGTTTATTTTTATTATATTTGTGGAAGATCCTATTTCTCATTTTGTACATAAATAAATAAAAAAAATTTAATTAAGAATAAATTTATATCAGTTTTTTTTTCTTTTGTGTATTATTTGATATGTTCATATATTGAGGGTAGTTATGGCATTCTTATGAAGTTTGTATTTTATTACAATTAAGGCTTTAAAATACATTCTGTCTAAAATTGACAATCTTTACAGAAATTTGATTTAATGAGTTTACATTTTTTGATTAATATTTATTAATTGAAATGGCACTTGTAATAATCTAATTTATAATTTTAACTTACTAAACACATTACTTCCAAATATACTGCTTAACACTTAAAATTAGAAACAAATTAATTTATGTATGTGTTGTGTTAAATATTTGAAAAGGTATAAGATAAAGAGATGTTTTCTTCTAGATGAGGAAATAATATTTTACTAAAATTCTTTTTTAAGATTACATTATATTAATAAATTTATTTTCACATAAATTGTGACCAATCACAGTAACAGAACACGCTTATAAACTGTTAAACTAAAACTATTTTAAGCTAAATAATTTCATCATTTTGTAGGTGTTAAATTCTAGGGATTTTAACTTTTTAGACCTATTGTTTTTAATAGGAATATTTGCAAGATTTGCCTATCTTTCTTAACCCATAATAATCTCAGGTTATTTTTAAATTTATTTTCAGTTTTAAAAATGCTCTATATAATTACAGTAGAACGTTGTTTATCCGAATCAATTGGGACTGGACACCGTTCGGATAACCGAATGCGATCCATGCAGTATATGAAACTAGACACTATATGAATATTGAAAATCATCACATGCGCGATCTGTGCTTGAAGAAAAGGCAAAATCTGGTAATTTTACCTTTGTTGTGGAAAATAATCACTTATTTTTCATTGTACACCTTCGTTTTTTCACTGCATGGTCTCTGATTCTTTTGAGCAGCAGTAGTTAAGTAGACCACATAGTCATATGAAACAGCTCATTGGACTGTTCCAAAACATATCTGGACTTTGGTCCGGATATTTGACGCTCCGGATAAACGCTGTTCTACTGTATTATGAAAGGGTGTGATTTAAATTGCAAATATTAAATTTTAACCAGCAATCCTACATTTTCTCCAGAATTTTGCAAAAACAGTAATTTATGCATAAATTCTATACTGATTATGTAGCTTTGATTTTTATCAGTCAATGTCTCTTCCAGATTTTGGCTTAAATTGAGATGGTTCTCTCAGAGTATTTATTAAAGTCAGAAGTATTCCATAAAATTTAAAACTTCTGAATGAGAAGATGGGAAAAATCAAGCCTTATATGCACTTAAGTGATAGCTAAGATTTGAGGGAAAATATTATCTAAATGTTAATTTTTTGTTCTGTATAGACACTAGTCTTCAATTTCATAAGAATATATATTTTTTAATTTTTCAGTCTTAAAGTTTTTTGGCCTTTAAAACTTAAAATAACACCTAATGAAGATGCTGGTGTTATTATTCATAAGCATATTGTTGAAACCTTTATCATATCTATATTCTTTCAGAAAGTACTCAAAATAGTTTAAACTTTCAGAAGCCTGAAAAATATTAAAACTTTTAGTTTGAAGAATATTTTTAACATTGGCTTAGTTTAATATTTTGTACTATAAATCATAAATTCTAGAATTCCTCTTCAAAGATATAATCTGATTTGTGATACAGAATTTATTTTCGGATAACCTCTCCTATTTGAAATTTTAGTAGGATTATTGCTTCTATATGGCTTGATCACCTTGAATCTGACAAATTTTTCAGTTTTTAACTTGAAACATATACCTTAAAAAAAAAATACTGACCAGCAATTAGTTTAAAATGTAGAAAAAAACTGTACAGCTGTTGAACAGTCAAAAAGATTTTGCACTAAAAAACTTTCAACTGCAAAGCTTATATATATACTAGCTTTCATGGCCCGGCGTTGCACGGGCTTTCTCTACTTTTATAAATTTTCCGTTCTCTTCACAAAATCAGCATGACCAATATTCTTTTTCGAAGTAACTTTGGCTTCTATGTTTTTTCCTCTCCTCTAAGCCCGGCGTTGCACAAGCTTATACCGAGGGTATAACTTAATTCCCATGTTAATTTCCTTTTATTCTAACGCCAACACTTTGGGTGGGTTTGACGTGTACGATGTGAGTGCATGACCCGTGAGTGCGTGTCATGGCTTTGTTGCTTAACATTTTCCCTTCTCTTCACAAATTCTCGATCCTAGTACCCCTGAAGACCTGCTCTGTAGGGGAGGGATGCATGTAAAATATGTCGAGAGCTCAAACGTCCTCCCGTTGGTGTGGTGTGGTAGTTAGGAGAGGGGGTGCCAGCTCAGGTGTCGTCCGCGTCACTTGACCATGGTTCAAATTTACGTGGACCGTCCCCAAAAGGCCTCGTGTTACTGAACATTGGGACGTTAATATCCACTCAACTTCACAAATTCAGCACTTCCAATATTATTTTCCGAAATTACTTTGTTTCTTTCCTTTCCGCTCAGCCCGGCGTTGCACGGGCTTTTACCGAGTGAATAACTTCACCCTCATGGAAATTTCGTGTTTCCCTCAGGCCGATAGCACTTGTGTGTGTGTGTGTGCATGCGATGTGAGTGATTTCTTTAACAATGTCATAAAAACTCCCTTTTTCGAAATTTGTTCTTGCGTTGTTGTGGTGTGTTAATTCTTAAAGATTAGTGAATGCTCAGGTGTCGTCCTCGTCACTTGAGCATGGTTGAAAATTTCGAGGTCCATCACCAAAAACCCTTGAATAGGCAAACAGTGCGAATTTAAAAATCACCCACTCACTTTCCAATTCTTTCCTTTTCCTAAGTGAATAATTTCATCCCCATGGAAATTTCGTGTTTCCCTCAGGCCGATAGCACTTGTGTGTGTGTGTTTGTATGCGCGCAATGCGAGTGATTTCTTTAACTATGCCATAAAAACTCCCTTTTTCGAAATTTGTTCTTGCGTTGGTGTGGTGTGGTAATTATTAAAGATGGGTGAAAGCTCAGGTGTCGTCCTCGTCACTTGAGAATAGTTGAAAATTTCGAGGTCCGTCACCAAAAATTTTCGAATAGGCAAACAGGGGGAATTTTAAAATCACCCACTCACTTTCCAATTCTTTCGTTGCAATTTTTTATTTCCCGGAAACGAAAATGTAGTCTTTTTAAAAATAGTTGTATGCTGAAAAAAAGACAGAAAGTATAATTTTTAAAATTACAAAATTTCACTACTATTTTAATTCTTGGAGTAAAATTGTGAGGATTTTTTGAAATATTCGACTCGGGGGAAAAAAGTTTCATGCAATTACCTTTATAAAAGAAGAAATTATTAAATGATTGATTTAAGTATTTTGAGTGTTTTATTAAAATTTGTTCAAAAAAGTTTTTGGCTTTTTTTTAAAATCACTGATTCTAAAAGTTTTAAATTGAAAATTTCGAAGTCCGTCGCCAAAAAACTCTGGAGTAGGTGAACAGTGCGACTTTTTAAAAATCCCTCACTCACATTTCAATTCTTTCGTTGCAATTTTTTAGGCCCCGGAAACGAAAATGTAGCTTTTTTAAAAATAGTTGTATGTTGAAAAAAGACAGAGAAGTAGAAATTTTTAAAATTTCAAAATTTCACTACTATTTTAAATCTTGAAGTAAAATTGTGAGGATTTTTTGAAATGTTCGATCACACGGAAAATAGTTTCATGCAATTATCTTTACGAATGAAGAATTTATTAAATGATTGATTTAAGTATTTTGAGTGTTTTATTAAAATTCGTTCAAATAAGTTTTCGGCTTTTTATTTTTTAAATCACTGATTCTGAAAGTTTTAAAAATCATTTTTATTTAAACGTAACGATATTGATTCATATGAGAAAAAATCATAAAATATGCAAAACATCATTGTTTTGTAAAAAAAAAAAGTTGTTTTTTTCCTATAAAATTCTTTAAAGAAATATAGTTTTTGGCAATTTATTTTTTTAATCATTGATTCTAAATGATCAATGACTTTTTTAAAAATCATTTTCATTTAAATGCATCGATATTTATTTATTTTAGAAGAAATCATAAAATAGGCAAAGTATTATTATTTTGAAAAAAAAAATCCGAATCGTGACAAATAAATGATGTTTGGTATTTAATTTATTCAATCACTGATATTAAAAGAGCAGTAATGCGTTTTAATTTTTTAAAAATTTCACTGAAAAAAACATTCTAAAAGAAAATAATACTATTTGATAAAAACATTTATTTTTTTGAATTTTAATTTTATAGTTTTTCATTCCACTCTGTGTTAATTAAATTATTTAAACACGTATCTGCGAAAAAAATTATATTATACAAAACTAACTTATTGATTATTTTCTAATAAAATTGATTAAAAATGCTCATTTAGCAATTAATTGTGACATACCATTTGCTTACATAATGGGAGCACTGAAAATGAAGTAAATTTCAGATCAGTGGGGATGCAGCAAGTGAATTCAATCATTGAAGAAGAGAGAATTAATTTACGGGGATGGGGGTGGGGAATAAGCAGAAATGAACAAAATCGGATCCTCTAGATTTGAACCCAGAAAAATGAGTTAGACACTTAGCGTACGGCGGAGCGGCGCGTTAGCCAACCACACCACGCAGACCAGCAGCAGAAGTGAAAATAGGCAATAACAATGAATGGGCAGGTTCAAATTGAATTTAATTTTTACTTGAGGGGATAAACAGGATATTCACATAACGATTGAAAGATTTCGATTGAAGATTACATCTAAATGTATTGCAAAAAATTTATTGATTTTTGATATTTTAAAAAAAAGCAATTAATAATAAAGAATATATAATACGAACATAGCTTTTTTTTCTAAGGAATTTATATCTATTTAACTGACTATTTCCAAAAAAAAAATTTCGAAATGGGCAAATTCTTCGATTTTATTATGAAATTATATGTCAAAAAAAGAAATATGCATTAGTCATTATTTTAAAGTAAACTATAAGTTTTATGAAAGAGAACAAAAATTTTGATACTGATAAATATTTTAAATGAATCTCAGAAATGCATTGAATGCATTTTATCATCTTAATCTGACAAATATAGTTATTTAATTTTGAAAAGAAAAATTGACGAAAAAATAACTTTTTCACTCGCAATTTTTTTTTTACTCGCCAAAGTTACTGATTTCCCCCTGTTTAAGGCAGAATTTTTTATTGTAACCCTTGAGTTAGATGCGGTCGAAGGCGAAACAGGTCAAAAGTCTTTGGCGCAAAGCTAATTTTCGACGCCAATATTTGGCTAAATATGAAATCGCGTATTTTAAATTATTTTAAAAATCATTACCTTCATTTTAAGGGCATAATTTTTACGTTAATGCTCTCAATTATCACAAACTATTTGATAAAAATAACAAAACTATTATTTAAGTTATTTCTCAGAAAAGCAGCAGTTTACGAAAATCACAAAATGTTTTTTAAAATCCGTAATTGTGAAGTAATTTATTCAATCTTTGTATATGTTAGGGATAATATTGCTTTACACACGGAAAAAAGGTTTTGTGAGATTATCTTCATAAATGACGAAGTTATTCAATGTGAAGTAAAAATTAAGACTACTTTTTAAAAATTCTTTAAAAACAAAGTTTTGGGAATTTTGTTTTTTAAATGAATGGATCTAAAAGAGAAAGGCTTGAAGTTAATTAGTGTAGAATATCGATTTAATAACACGAAAAGTAATTCATACCCAACGATTTAGAAATAATTTTTAAAAACGCATCTGTTTTAACACTATTTTAAAAAATTCGAAAAAAATAGAAAATATCGTTATTTTACAAAAAAGATTATACCGTATCGTGGCGAAATAAATGATCTTTCCGATTCTGTAATTATTTTTTGTCTGATTTCCACACCGAAAATTGGATGACAATTTTAAAATGGTGAAAAACGTAAGATTACCGCTTGGACGAAACGGAAGGGAAGTTCCGCCAAGTAAACAACCGGCAGGGGTAAAACAATTAGGAGTTTTAGGGTTTTTAATTAATATCTTTTCAACTAATTATAACATCGCAATACTGCTTCCCCGGAAAATTCCCGATCTTTTGGTACCTTCCGCGACTTTCTGCGTGGTGCGGTTCGTGAGAAGATAGACGCACATACATACATAGATAGATAGATACGTTTGTTTACCTTCGGATTTTAATAGTGTAAGACTAGGTTTCATGGCCCGGCGTTGTACGGGCTTTCTCTACTTTTATAAATTTTCCGTTCCCTTCACAAAAGCAGCATGACCAATATTCTTTTTCGAAATTACTTTGGCTTCTATGTTTTCCCCCCTACGCTAAGCCCGGCGTTGCACGGGCTTTTACCGAGTGTATAACTTAATCCCCATGAGAACTTCCTCTTTCCCTCATGATGCCAGAACTTCTGTGTGGGTGTGTACACGTACGATGCGAGTGCATGGCCCGGCATCGCTCGGGCTTTCTCGTTTCCAAAAAAATGTCATTACATTTCCCATTCCCGAAATTTTTTAACTTCTTTTCGTTGTGAGACGGGTTTCATTCCTTTCCATTTTACCCGGCGTTGCACGTACATATTTGAATGCATAACATATTTCCATGGAAATTCCCCTTCCTTTATCGAAGTTCCTGGTATGTGTGTAATTCGTATATATTAACGTCATTACAATACCCTTTTTCAAAATATCTTCCAGATCTTACTGATGTCAAACAGGTTACTTTTCAGGTCACAGTGTTACAGTGACTTTTTTGAGTGTAGAACTATTTTCCTCCTTAATCTCCCCTCAGGTATAAGATTTATCTTCAAATTTCTATTACTGACTTTTGAAAAACAATATTGCTTTAGTGAAAAAATAATAAATTTAAACAATAAAAATAAAATTATTTTGACGCTTAATTAAAAAAAGTCATCATTTTTTTATAATAGATAGTTTTAAGGAATCTAAAATACTAAAATAATTTTCAGGTTTTCATTAATCAATCAGTTGTTACTTACAGTTAGCTTAAAAATGGGTCTAGATCGTATTTTTATCCAAAATAATAGGCGATATACTTTTTATTAACAAATAATTAATTTAATTTTATAATAATAGAAATATTCCTTTGATTTTAAAAAATATATGAATTTAAATCCTTAGCTATAAATACTAATAAAAAAATTCTACTAATAGCTCTTGCAACGCTTGGATGTTTGATTAAACATATGTAAGTGTTAAAAAAACACTAAGTTATATGTTTACATTCACTGAAAAAAAACATTCAAAAAGAAAATAATACTATCTGATAAAAACATTTAATTTTATAGTTTTTCACTCCCCTTTGTGTTAATTAATTTATTTTAACACGTATCTGACGGAAAAAAGTATCTGATACAAAACTAACTTATTATTTATTTTATAATAAAATTGATAAAAAATGTTCATTTAGCAAATTAATTGTGACATACCGTTTACTTAAATAATGGCAGCACTGAAAATGAAGTCAAATTCAGATCAGTGCGTGGGCAGGGTGAAGAAATTTTTCAAATTACAAAATTTCACTACTATTTTAAATCTTGAAGTAAAATTGTGAGGATTTTTTGAAATATTCGAAGTTTTTTATACAAAACTAACCTAATAATTATTTTATGATAAAATTGATTTAAAATGTTCATAAGCCTTTATTTACATATTCACAGTATAAAATTCAAAAAGAAAATAATACATGTGATAAAAATATATTTCAGAATATTTCCTTTTTTTATGATATATTTTTCTTATATATTCCACTGTTCTTCAATAAAGCAATCTTTAATAATAAAAAAACTATCTGTTGTGTCCCTACGCCAAATGATTTAAGGGAATTCCAATTTTTAATACGTCAGCGAAACACAAAACAACCGTAACCTTTCACGTCTTCCAAACAGAAAGCAAATGCAAAGTGACCTTGACGCAAATCATGGTTATTATTATGGAATTATGTCAAAAAAAGAAATATACATTAGGCATTATTTTAAAGTAAACTATAAATTGTATGAAAGAGAACAAAAATTTTGATACTGATAAATATTTTAAATGAATCTCAGAAATGCATTGAATGCATATTTTAACATCAATAATAATGAATGGGAGGTTCAAATTGAAATTAATTTTTAATTGAGGGGATCCACAGGATATTCACATAACTATTGAAAGATTTCGATTGAAGATTAAATTTAAATGTATCGCAAAAAATGTATTGATTTATGACATATTAAGAACACGCAATTAATAATAAAGAATATATAATATATGAGCATTAGCTTTTTTTTTACTAAGGAAGTTATGCAAAAAAAAGGTTCGAAATGGGCAAATTCTTCGATATTATTATGAAATTATATGTCAAAAAAAGAAATATACATTAGGCATTATTTTAAAGTAAACTATAAGTTTTATGAAAGAAAACAAAAATTTTGATACTGATAAATATTTTAAATGAATCTCAGAAATGCATTGAATGCATTTTTTCATCTTAATCTGACGAATATATAATTATTTAATTTTGAAAATTATATACAGAAAAATTGACGAAAAAATAACTTTTTCACTCGCATTTTTTTTATACGTCAAAATATATATATATATGTGGGACGGCGTCTAGGGGAAGGTTCGATTTTAATGTTAAAATAAGCACGCAGAGTTAAAATAACTTAATTTATTAATAACACAACTAAAACATTAACTATTTACAAGGGGTTTTAAATTATTCGAGATAACACCATACTAATTCCGAAAACACGTACTCTTTCTCAAAACAACGGAGAGAGCGATTTCCTCTGACCTGCCTTCGTTCAAGCTTTGGTGCAACTCCCAGTTTCTTCTTTCTGCCACCTTTATAAATACATGGCCTCATCGTATCGCGCAGCTAAAACTCACGTGGTTTCGATTAGTGGTGCCATCTCTTACAATAAAAATCAAAAGAAGTAAAAGAAAACTTGCACTCCTTTCCTACAAGTTCGGCCATCCTGGGAATCACTGACCTCAGTGATTTTACATACCATACAATAAAATATAGGCCTCTGCAAAATTAATATTAATCGGAGATAAAAATTCCAATATAGACATTCAAATTTGAAAATAAGGATACAACTCTAAAAAATGAAATATTAATAGCAAAGAAAGCAAAACACATTAATACACATTATGTTCTTTCAAAAAGAATAGAAAACGCTTTTTATTAAAATACATCATCATGGTGAGTAAAATTTCATTAAATCAGCAGATGAATTTGTTATCTTAGGTCCCTCATGATCACCCACTTTCTCTAAATCATATCTATCTCTAGGTTTTACTTTAACTATTCTATATGGTCCCAAAAACTTAGGCCTTAATTTCAAACCTGTCCCAAATTGTGTTCTCTGAATGACCACCAAGTCACCCATCTGGTAGTTAGGGGCCTTCCTGCGCTTCCTGTCATAGGTTCTTTTATTCTCTGCCTGTATCTTCCGGATATTTTTCTTTGCATCTTGTCGTAATTGGTTCCTCTGTTCTTGAAATTCCTCCATCATTTCGTCCATCAGTAACTCTCTCAGGCGAAGGTCTTCCTTGTTTCTCATGGTGACGCCAATTAATAATTCAAATGGAGACCACTTAGTACTACGATTAAATGTACTATTTAAAATTCTTTGAAGTTAGTCTACGAACTTGAACCACTTGGTAGACTCCTCAATTGACAGCTTGGTCAAAACGGGAATAATAGTTCGGTGTATTCTCTCGACTTGGCCATTCCCTCTGGGTACTCCGGTACAATAATCTCCAAAAGCTCCAGAAGTAAAAGCAGAACCTCTGTCTGTTATTATTCTCTTGGGATTACCAAAAGTCTTTTGTTGCAATTTTAATTTATCCAAAGCATCTTCTGCGGAAGTAGATCTAACGGGATAAAGCCAGGTAAATTTTCTAAAAGCATCCACTATTGTGAGAATATGCTGATATTTCTTGTTAGTAGAAGGCAAAGGTCCGATAAAATCGACGTGATAAGTACTTAATGGCACATCCTCTTTAGGAATGGGGTTGAGGAATCCATCCTTTTTTCCACTCTTTTTGTTGGTCAAAATACATGGCACACAGTTAACAATTACATTTTGCACCTGCTTGCTCAAATTGGGAATGAAAAATTCTTGCTTCACAACTCCTTCTGTCTTGGCAAAGGAGAAATGTCCCTTCTCATGGGCTAACTTAATTATCTCAGTTTGCATATCTCTTGGTACAACTATCAATTCACGACCTTCAACATATTTGTAAAGTATTTCGTTTTTATCGAAAAAGTCTGAATTGCTGTTTGTTTCAATCAGTGACCTTAGACTCTGAGTGTATTCATCCTCTTGTTGTGCCCTTTTTAATCTTGCGGTTAGAGTATCGTTAGTAATTATTGCGACTGGATATCTACTAAGGGCATCCACATGTTGCATTCTCTAGCCGGAACGATGCACAATTTCATAATCAAACTCTTCCAGCAATAATGCCCATCGCGCTATACGAGTAACCAAATCCTTTTTGTCCATAGTCTTTTGAAACGCTGAGCAATCCGTTATGACTTTGAAATGATTTCCCATAAGGTAGGTACGAAATTTCTTTAAAGCGTTGACAACAGCAAGAACTTCAAGTTCATAGCTGCTATACTTCTCCTCTGCCGGAGTAGTTTTCTTAGACATGTATTGAGCTGGATGCAATTTTCCATCTTCTGCCTCTTGGAGTAAGACGGCTCCGTAGCCTTGTTGACTTGCATCCGTGTGCAATTCGGTTGTTTTTCCCTGCTGGAAAATACTTAATACTGGACTTTCAGTCAATAATTGCTTGAGCTTTTCAAATGCTTCTATTTGAGGTCGTTCAAAGAAAAATCGATTGTCGTTTCTAATAATCTCACTCAAAGGTTTCGCTATTTTAGAGTATGACGGAATAAATTTTCGAAAATAGCCAGTGAGTCCTAAAAAGCTTTGGACTTGTTTGACAGTCGTTGGTACAGGAAACCTCTTGACAGCTATCGTTTTTGCAACTGAAGGGCGCACCGTTCCATTTTCGACAACGTGACCCAAAAATTCCACCTTTCGTTTTAAAAACTGACATTTTTCAAACTTGATCTTCAACCCATATCTGGATGCGACCTCAAACACCTTCTTTAGTTTTTCCAAACCTTCTTTCTCATCTTTAGCTGGAACGCTCAAATCGTCCAAATAAATTATTACGATGCCTTTTCGCATGAGTTCCCTAAAAATGTTGTACACATATCTTTGGAATACGCTTGGGCTTGTACTGAGACCAAAAGGTACCTTATTAAATTTCGAACTGCCCGTCTGGTACAACGAAGGAGGTGAAATGCTTGCAATCCTCGTTTACGTCGACATGAAAAAACCCATTTTTCAAGTCTAACGTGGAATACACTTTGGCGTCTTGCAGCCTATCCAATACGTCCTCTATCAGTGGCAAGGGGAAGCGATCCTTGACTAGTTTTCGGTTCAGTTTCCTATAGTCAATGCATAGTCTGTCAGGTACCGTCTTTCTTCTTGACTAACACGATTGGACTTGCATATTCAGAAGAGCTTGGTCTCACGATTCCCTTATCCAACATTCGTCGATCTGCTTGTTGACGGTCTGATTCTCCAGAAATGACAAACGGCGTGCTGTTTGGTAAACTCGGTATATCATCCTTCAGGATAATTCTCATGGATACATTTGTCGTTTCGGTCTTCTTAGGTGTATAACTGTTGATTAGTTCAGAGAGTTCCTTTCTTATTTGAGGATTGATAACATGTTTAACTTCGATTTCGTCTTCAGTTCTTGCCTCATAAACCTGTGTATTCACAAACCTACACCTTCTCTTCGTGTTTACGGAAATAAACACCTTTTTTATCAAAGCCAACAAAGCTTGTTCTAAAATGTCCGATCCTATCACTGCCTGGAACTCCAAATGCAGCGCAGGCACGACATGCCATATTACGGAATATTTCTCTCCATCCAATTCGATTTCTCGTTGGAACGATCCTTTTGTTTTGACTTCGTACTTTCCCAATCCAGATAACACGACAATGTCCTTCGAGAGCTTCGATTGCTCGATGATTCCTTTGCTTACATCT
>BMAO01037397.1:91431-167724 GCA_019973975.1 Trichonephila clavata | reverse complement strand
GGTTCAAATAGAGTTTTTACAAAAAATGTTGTTTTCCGTGAAGTTCTACTTTAAGCTTTTGTGATACGTTAAGAGTGTAAGATGCCCTGGATTCACATTTATATCATATTTATAAAAATTCTCAAATCTACAACAGTTTATGGACCTTGTGGTGTGTTTTACATCAAGGTTCTGTTTATTGTTGGTGGATGGTACTTACTTTTTTGCTTTTTTTATACACACATCTTTATAAAAATTTATCTGTATTGTTGATGGATGATGTGGTGCATAAAACAGATTTTTGGTGTTGATTGGAAAGCATTTTGGATGTGATGAGAGTATTTATTCTTCAGTTGGATTGATGGTACTTACTTATTTGCCTTTTTTTAGTAACACACATTTATATCATATTTATAAAAATTGTCAAATCTACAACAGTTTATGGACCTTGTGGTGTGTTTTACCCCAAGTTTCTGTTTATTGTTGGTGGATGGTACTTGCTTTTTTGCTTTTTTTTTACACACATCATATTTATAAAAATGTCACTTTTTCTTTAGAAATCTTATTGTGATTTCTAAAATTATAAATCATTAATAGTTGTATGAAATTTTGTGATGTGTTGAACCCATATTTTCCATGTATCGTTTACAGTGTAATTATACTTCAAGCATTCTTTAAAATTACGAAAGTTATTTTAACTTCAAAATATTTTTTCCTTCGTTTTATGAAACATAATGTAATTTTGTAATAGTTTTTTTCATTTATGTATCACATATAAAAGTGCATGTGAAAAATATTTTACATGTGTAAAATAATGAAAAAAATATAAATAACAAGTTTTTGAATTAAATATCTGCATATTATCTTTGAAAAACATAATAAAACTGATAATCTGTACTTTTTTCTTTAAAAAAAAAAAAGGTAGTCTGAAATTTAAAAAAATAAAATAAATACACTTTTATCAATCTACATATGTGCGTTAGTATTTTTTGATTCTGAAAAATATGCACAATTTCTTAAAACTGCAATTGCAAAAGTCAATTTCTTTTTTAAAGTGTATGATGTGCTGGTCATATAAAGCATTTCTTGCATGTGAAAAATATTTTACATGTGCAAAATAATGAAAAAAATATAATTAACAAGTTTTTGAATTAAATACCTGCATATTATCTTTGAAAAACATAATAAAACTGATAATCTTCACTTTTTTTGTTTAAAAAAAAAAAGGTAGTCTGAAATTTAAAAAGATAAAATAGACACTTTTATCAATGTACATATGTGCGTTAGTATTTTTTGATTCTGAAAAATATGCACAATTTCTTAAAACTGCAATTGCAAAAGTCAATTTCTTTTTTAAAGTGTATGATGCGCTGGTAACCTTGAAAATTAAAAAAATGTAGACATTAATAATGCAAGATAAGTGTATACATAATTAACTATTAAAACAGTTTTTTATGTAAACACTTATTTTAAGTATTGTGGAGTGAAATGTGGAACAGGGTCCTCGCCCCTCACTCTGGAAACTGTGCTTTAACTATAATATTTAATGCACAGGCTAATGGTTCAACACAATTTTTTTTTTTTTCCAATACAAAGGTAATTTTAAATGTTACAAAAATGAAATAAATGGATACTGTTATTATCAATTTCATTTATCGTGTTTTTTTTAACTGTTAAAAAAAAGGTGTATTCAGTTAAATAAGCATAATTACCGTAGAAAGACTAATAGCAATGTTCATCAATTATATACTTCATTATTCATTGCCAGTCTATTTCCCGAGCCTTGTTATGATACTTCAAGCATTCTCTCAGGTTACAAAAGTAATTTTAATTTCAAAGTATTTTTTCCTTTGTTTTACTGAACGTAATATCATTTTGTAATACATTTTTTCATTTATATACCACTTCATACAGCAATATTTATTCAATATGAAAAATATTTTACACACATATGTACGATAATGAACAAAACATAATTAAACATGAAATAGCTGCATGCATGTTATATTTTGTTAGTTATTATATTGCTATTTCATAACTGTGTCATGATTCACAAGCTCACTCCTTTTATATAATTATTATAGTTTTTGATTTCATTCAGGAAATTTCATACCACTGAATTCATTACCAATAAATTTATGAATTCTTATAAAAAATATTTCTTGAATATGTGAAACATTTTATACACATATGTTAAATAATGAGCAAAACATAGTTATCCATATATTTAAAAAAATATTATAAAACTGATTATCTTTATTTTTTTTAAAAATTTAGTTTCAAAAAAGACACTTTATGAATTTCATTTGTCATTTTGTACGTTTTTTTGTCAATGCACATATGTAGCCATTCGGTAAAAGCCCGTGCAGCGGCGGGCTCTGAAAGCTAGTCATTGTATTAAAAACTGGTATAAGGTAAAACTTACCACGTGATTTTCACATCTATAGCTAATGGTTCCCGCCAACAAATATATGTAATTTATAATAATATAATATGTATAAAATATATATAATATATATTTTAGAACTGGAAAAATATTTTTGGAGTTGGCAACCTGAATCTGAGCAAGGTATATACCATGTTAAGCTAGTTTCATGCTTGTTAGACATTTGAAAAAAAGTTATTTTAGGATCCGAATTTTTATGGAACTTAAGTTTTTCCAACCACGCCCCATGATCTCAAGTAAATAAACTGATTCGAACCCGACCTTTGTGCGAGTTTCGAGATTTGTAGTTGGCAACGGCTGCAATGAAGATTTAACTAACTTGGCTCATGTAAGTATTTTTGTATTGGCTCATGTAAGTAAGGAGACCGAGGTTGGTTGAGAGAGGATCGTCGGTTTCGGACGAGGTGATTTTGCTCTTCGATTGGGGGCATATGAGATGTGCAACTGGTTTGCTGCTCAGTATTTTTTAAAGATGGTTCGAATCAGTTAACCAAAGTTTGGTAATATTATATTTTGATGATTTCACTTGAATTATTTACAGAATAAAAATGTTTTTAACGAAACTGCTTTATTACTATGCCTCCTCGACATTAAATTTCGCTGCCAAGCTTTGCTTACGTTAATTCACTATGAAGAATTATATCATAGTGGTTATGGGACCAGGCCACGTTCTATGTCGAGGCAGGTTAAGCAGTTGAACCAGAACATGAACTTTGTCCATTTAAATATTGTTCCAGTATAGAATTATTTCTGAAGAACTTCAGTTGCTGGTATACTAAATAGAGTAACGAATATGGAAGTGAATAATCAGATTCCTGTGTTAACCCAAAATAATTGGAACACATGGAAGCATGATATGCAAGTAATATTAATGCATTATGGTTGCTGGCAATTTATTATACAGACCAAGCCTGAGGAACCTGATGAAGGGGCAACCTACAAGGAAAAGTGTGACTTCCAACTACGGAAAGATCGATGCTATACGCTAATTTACACTAACATCAGTTTAGATCTGAAGAATCTGATAACAGAAACAACTGATGGAGTAGTGGCATGGAAAATATTAAAGGATCACTTTGAACCAGTGACAAGAGCCAGGGTTATCCAGCTTTTGGATGAATTCTTCGGAACAAGATTCCAACCAGGGGAAGATGTCGGAATCTTCATATCTCGTGTAAAGACGGCGGCAACCAGGCTACAAGAGGCGGGTCATAAATTGGACGACCTTTACATAGGATTTCAATTAATAAGATGGCTTCCTCAAGAATTCCAGTCTACCGTGCAACAAATTTACAGATGGAAAGAAGAGGACTTCACAGCTGTCAAAATTGAAGCGGGGCTGATATTGGAAGCCAATCGTCTTCAACTTATAAAGCAAGACTTGGAGAAAACGGAGACCGTTTGCTTCAGCAATTTCCTATCAAAGAAGAAGTTAAGCAAAGTTCCTAGAAATGTAAATACAGTTTCTGGTGGTACGACTGCAACTCCTGCAGATCCAAGTGGTAAAATAGAATAGCAGAAAAAGGTCGGTAAGGTATTTAACTGTAAAACTACCAAACATTTAAAACTGTCTAGTAAGATGATAGGTCCTTGTTATTTATGTAATAAATATGGGCATCTTAAAGTAAATTGTAAAGAGAAAAACTCTCGAGAAAAGCCTCCTTCAACTGCAAGTGAAACTTATAACACAGAGTTTAATATAAATTTAAGATTTTGTGAAGCTGAATGTAGTATTATAGAATTAAATAAGCACCTTGTTACTAGTTGTAACTTATTTGAGGAAAACTCTGATAAAGGTGTTTGGGTAATAGATACGGCTGCCACGAGTCATTTTTGTAATGACAAGAGTTTATTTTTAGATTTTAGACCAATATCTAACATGAAAATGTCGTTAGTAACGGAGGATAAAAGTTGTCCAATAGAGGGAATCGGTAAACTTAAATTTTTGGTAAAATATAAGGATAGTTTTCATGAAATAACTTTTTCAGATGTTTTATTTAGTCCCAAGTTAAGGAGAAATTTGATATCCGGTTCCAGATTAGAAAGTAAAGGTGCGCATTTTGTAGGTAGCAAGGGTAAAATTAACGTTTTCAATAAAGACTGGCTAAAGTTGTTCTCGGCGACACGCCACGAAAATTTGTATTTTTTTAAGGCTGACCATTATGTTTTACTCAAGAGTACAGAAATAAATTCAGTTGGTAATGCAACAAACAAAACAAAATGCGGATCAATTGAAATATGGCATCAACGCTTTTGCCATATTAATAACGATTATACTTGACAAAAACTAGTAAAAAGATAGTGTAAGAGGTCCCTCACGTTTAGCTGATAATAAGTCGCCTTGTATTCCATGTAAATTAGCCAAGTCCAAGAGAGTTTCCTTTAAAAAGACGGGGGCCGTAAGATCAAAACGTCCACTGGAATTGTTGCATATGGATCTTTGTGGTCCAACGCCAACTGAAAGTAAATATTTCTTGAGTATAATTGACGATTACTCGAGAAAAGTGACTGTATTTCCCATTAAGAAAAAGTCGGACGTATTTCATACGTTTATAAGATTTCAGAAACGAGCAGAACGTTTTCTAAATAGAAAATTAATAGCAGTCAAAACTGATGGCGAACTAGAATTTTGTAATAAAGATATGGATACTTTTTTCGCAGAACTGTGTATAAAGCACGAGGTAACAAATCCATATACGCCAGAAATGAATGGGGTAGCGGAGAGATACAATTTAACCGCTATAGATGGCATTAAAGCATTGCTTAAGTCGAGTGAAGTTCCACATAAGTTTTGGGAAGAAGCATTACTTTGCTTCACTTATGCGTGGAATAGAATTTGTCACAAAGATAGTAAGAAAGCCCCTTTCGAAAAATATTCAGGTAGAAAACCATCAATATTGCATCTAAAACCTTTTGGATGCTTGGCATATGCTGGTGTTCCAAAACAGATTAGAAAGAAATTCGATATGCGTGCAAAAATAGGAATTATGATGGGCTATGCACAGCGTACTAAGGGTTATAGGATATGGTTAATAGAAAAAAATAAATTAGTCGAGACTATTAATGTAAGATTCGATGAATATAGGAAAGGAATTGATTTTAAACCGAAAACTAATGGTTATCCCAGACTTGATTTAAACTTTCCTGATTATGATGATGAGGAGGACCATTTTGATACTGTAAGAGATTCGTTAGCGAGTCGTTTAGTTTCAAAGACAAGTACAGAAACTCCTACAACATCATTTGAAAAACCAGATTTATCTTCTGATAATCGTAGCTTAATCCCATGTTCAGAGGTTAAGTGGATTAGAAATATAGGTAGGGAAGTAACTGGATCCAAAGTATATTATGGTATCGAAGGGACAGCAGCCCGTTTGAGATCTTTTAACGAGATAGAACGATGCTGTAATAAGAGTAACATTCAGTATGACCCGAGTTTGTTTGATTTTAGAAAGGAAGATACTGAATCCCAGGAAGTTAATATGGTTGAAGTACATATTCCTAACTGTTATAAACAGGCAATAAGATCCAGGGAAGCATCTAAATGGCATGATGCAATGGATAGGGAGATAAACATAATGATGGAACGCAAGGTTTAGGATTTGGTTGATCCTCCATGCAACATAAAAATTTTAGGAAACCGTTGGGTTTATACTGTAAAACGTGATGAAAATAATAAAATAGTTAGATACAAAGCTCGCTTAGTTGCGCAAGGTAACACACAATTAAAAGGCGAGTCATTTGACGAGGTATTTAGTCCAGTTGTTAACTTTACTATTGTAAGTTTATTTTTCACTATCTGTGTATGTTTGTGGAAATGGATGCATGTTCAAGTAGATATCACTAATGCCTATTTATATGCTAATTTAGATACTGTTATCTTTATGAGGCAACCAACTGGATATGAAACTGATCCTAACAAAGTGTGTAAGTTAAGTAAGGCAAAATATGCGTGGTCTTCACCAGAGTGGCCGACAGTGGTTTTTGGAATTAGAAAATAAATTAATTAAATTGAAATTTAAGAAATTAGAGTGGGTTAATTGTGTATATATGTTTGAAAATAATGTAATTCTATTATTTTATGTAGACGACATCATAATATTTGGTAGAGAAACTGAAAACGTAAGTTTTGTAATAAAATTATTACAGAAAAATTTTGATTTAAAGATTCTGGGTAAAACAAAGAAGTTATTAGGAATAGAATTTGAAGAGCAAGATGATGGTCTCTTTATACATAAAAAATCTAACATTAAGGAATTATGTAAAATTTATGAAAAATATAAATATCCTGTAAGTTCATTGCCTATATCAAAAGGCCAAATTCTTTCCAAATTACATTCGCCCAAAACTAGCAAAGAAATTTTAACGTTTCCTTATAGAAATTTAATAGGATCCTTGTCATTTATTGCTATACGCACAAGACCTGATATTATGTATGCAGTGAATGTACTATCCCAATTCCAATCAAACCCAGGAATAAAACATTGGAGTTGTTTATTGAGATTATTAGGTTATTTAAAATACACTCAAAGATATAAATTGGAACTTTCAAAAGTTAAATCACTAAAATTAAGATGTTACTCAGGCTCGGATTTTGCTACAAATAGGGATGACAGAGTGTCTATGGGAGGATTCATAACTTTCATTGGCGAACTTTTAAGCAAAAATCCGTTAGTCTGTCTACTATGGAAGCGGAGTATGTTAGTTTAACGGAAGCAGCAAAGGAATTTATTTGGTTAACGAATATAATTAATGATAAAAGTTAGAATTTGGAATTATGTGAAAATGTAATATTCTGTGACAATCAAGCTGCTATAAGTTTTCCAGTTCACCAGTAGAAAATTATAGAACGAAACATATCGATGTTCGTTACCATTTCTTAAGGAATTTAATAAAAGACAAGGTTTTTCAAATTAAATATGTTAGTACCAAAAATAATTTGGCAGATATTTTTACTAAACCCATGATAAAGGTAAAAATTGATGGAATTTTGTAGAAAACTATTTTCTATTTAAGAGAATGGAACTTTGTTTATTTAGATTAAAATATTTGTCTCTTGCAATAAAGATATTGTGAATAAAGTATTGTATGCAACATATTTTTATAAAATGAAATTATATTACTGTTTTGTAAGAGATAATGGTGCGGAGGTTGGAAAAAGGGGGCCGATTGTTAGACATTTGAAAAAAAATTATTTTAGGATCCGAATTTTTATGGACCTTAAGTTTTTCCAACCACGCGCGATGATCTCAAGTAAATAAACTGATTCGAACCCGACCTTTGTGCGAGTTTCGAGATTTGTAGTTGGCAACGGCTGCAATGAAGATTTAACTAACTTGGCTCATGTAAGTATTTAAGGAGACCGAGGTTGGTTGAGAGAGGATCGTCGGTTTCGGACGAGGTGATTTTGCTCTTCGATTGGGGGCATATGAGATGTGCAACTGGTTTGCTGCTCAGTATTTTTTAAAGGTGGTTCGAATCAGTTAACCAAAGTTTGGTAATATTATATTTTGATGATTATATATATTTTTTTTTAACTTAATGTTTTAATTTCTACAGTGGCGAGAATTTTCACTTGAATTATTTAAAGAATAAAAATGTTTTTAACGAAACTGCTTTATTACTATGCCTCCTCGACATTAAATTTCGCTGCCAAGCTTTGCTTACGTTAATTCACCATGAAGAATTATATCAATGCTGATATTTTCAACTAGATTTTGGTCAATATTTATCAAAATCTAAATTAGCCATTATTACGTATGTTTATTAATACGGTACTTTAAGTAATGCTGAGTCTAAATAAGTACCTTTTAGCGTCTACTGTTTATTTTTTTTAAAAATAAATTATAATTTTAAAAAAAACTAAAGAACACGCTTTTATACTGAATCGAACTAAAAAGTAAAAAAATAATTCTTTATTTAAGAATAAAATGATGAGCGAGAAAATTGATGTTATTGGGGTAAAAGCGTGGGGTGTTTTATAAATATATCAATTGTTATAGTTTCTAACTTCTTTCAATTCCGAAATTGCACCCCACGCTTTTACCCCAATGACATTAATTTTCTCGTTCATCATTTTATTCTTAAATAAAGAATTATTTTTTTACTTTTTAGTTCGATTCAGTATAAAATCGTGTTATTTAGTTTTTTTTTAAATTATAATTTATTTTTCATTTTTTAGTTCGATTTACAATAAAAGCGTGTTTTTTAGTTTTTTAAACTGTCATTTATTCATTGTTCAATTTATCCTTGAGTTTGATATTTGGAACCAGAATTACGTGGCTGCTGGAATAAGTCTTGCTCTTCAATGGATTTTGATTAAAGGGTCTGAAGTGTATTTATTCTCCCCGTTTACGGGCCTCGGATGAGCCCCGTCTCGTTATATTAGATTAAGTCTCCTAAGAACAGGCCAAACAAATAAAATGTGTGGTAAGAAGAAAAAAGTTCGAATTTAAAAAAAAAATAAAGGTACCCTGTTTTTATAACGGACTAAAAAGTATAAAATTCCTCCTTTTCGTTTTTTTTTCCTTCTTATTTCACGTTTTCATGCATTGTCCTCCAGTTCTGAGATGTGGTCCAAATTTCAAGTCTCTAGCTCATCGGAAAGTCACACAGTTTAAAATCAAATATTCTCACCCTTTAAACGTATTGCTATAATGTTAATTCCTATCATCACTTCTAAACGTATTGCTTTATAAAAATAAAAAAATATTTAGCAGTTAAAATATAAATTTTTTTTTTCACATCACGAGCCTTTTTTTTTTTCTTTTTCATTTTCAGAAAAATGTTTATATTATAGTAAGAAATTGATAGCGGACACCCACCCTCCACTTTCTCACATACAGAACACATTTTTTGTTTGTTTTATTTTGATAAACCGCAAGCGTATTAATTAAAAACACTCCCTGTAGGGTTACACCTTTTTCTTTTAGTCGCTAAATCTGGAAATGGTATATCGAATTAGTCGTCAAATCTGAAAATTGTATGTGCAATAAGTTGCCAAATCTGGATGTGGTATATGGAATTGTCGCCAAATCTGATTATCGTGATTCCTGACGATCCTGATGACGACAATGAAACAAAATTCTGAAATTATTGTATTGCCATCGATCCTTGACAAGTGTGCAAAATTTCGAATTAATCTGACCTTTTTAAGTGGGTGAAAATCAAGTTCCAAGATTCCGTTACATGCAAGTGAAACTTATAAAAACGTGTTAAAAACTATTATTTACTTTGGAGGGGGAAAAAAACTTTTTGAATTCTGAAATCTTTCGCGAGACATCAGCTCTAGTAACTGATATTTAAATACCTTACAAAAATCTTTTAAGTAGACTGGTATGCAAGCATGTGCAAATTTTACGAAAAATATTTCTTACATTGTTTTTAAATACGTAGACAAAACAGCTTGGAATGTAAATTTTTTTGTGTACACATTAATTCATTCTCTTATTTTGCCATGAAATACGTTGGTTCGGTTTTTAATTTTAACTTTCAGTTTTTTCAAGAACTTTACGCAGCTTTATTAGTTACGTTTACTAGATGTTTTCACACTTGCAAATAGATAGTTACAATTTCTTTACGAGATAAACTTTTATATCTTAATTTTATATTTTATCTGCATAACGCTGAATTATAACTTTATTTTGAAAAATCGAAAAAAATATAATTCTATTTGAGTTTTATTTTTCAAAAATATTTTTAAGGGAAAAAACTGTAAAATAATTTAACGTATTCTTTAAGAATAATGCACAGGAGATAAAGAAAGCAGTGATGCAGATTTATTTTGTGCAAGTGATAACAATCTTAAAAATGAAAATATTGAATTATCTGCCGTGCATCTAAATAATGTATATCTACTGACTAAGCACAGGATTTTTATTTGAAGATGAAAACTTTTATCTTGATAAAGATAAATTTACAAAATACAATATGTGAAGATTGTAGATGTGATTAAACTCAACGCGTTATAAGAGCCCACCCTGGCATTAAGGCACTTGGGAAAAAAGGTAGTAGATTACGTTTGAAAATAAGAATTGTAAATATAATTGAGGAAAAATTTGGAGTACACAAATAAATATATATGTACTTATGTTTTCTGTTAAAAATAAAACATAATTTTTCAGTAGATATTCTTAATTAATTTTTTACTTCCCTTTTATAATAGCGATGATAAATATCCTTTACCTTAAAAAAAAGATACAAATGATTTCATTAAAGAAAGGAAATTACTACGTCATAGAAAAAATGATAGTCAAACATAGGTTAAGAAATTTTTTGGCAATCCCAGTCTTAGATTAAGTTCTTACATGCACTCTCTCTTGTTGCTGTAACCTTAGAAAAACTCTGATATTTGCAATTGACATAAATTTGTAATATTTTGCTTAGCAGGAAATTTTTCTAACAAAGCCTTCTCGTAATCTGCAAGCTAAATTTTTACAGTTTTCTATAAATTATCAATCGAAACATCAGCAGTTAACTACTGTTACTAATTAAAAGAAGTTGAATTATTATAAGAAGATTAAATTTGTTCGAGTAAAACTTTGTATCATTGGGATAGAAAAACAGTTTCAAAATATCGAAAAATGGGCGAAGTACTAATCCTTCAACTTTCACATTAAACAACAAAGAATGATATTATAACTTCATCAATGCAATCTTTCTTTTTTTTCTTCACATAAAGTCTATCGTATCTGAACAAACAAAACCTTATTTCTTCAAGAAATTCTGCGTTAAGTGATTGTGTGAACTGCTTTTTCTACTCGCTCTTTTTCTTCCTGTTTTCATCCCCATTGCTCTAATTGATTGTTTCGGCTCTTAATGCTTCCTTTCTCAGCGTATACCCGCTCTTTTCTCATCCTTAATGTAACGGGAACTGATGGTTATTTGATTGCAGGAATTTTACTCGTTTGTATTTCATTAGGATATTGCATTTATTTATTAAGCGCACAAAGTGCTTGGAAATGCATTCCTTTTTCATTTTACGTCATTTAATCTCTCGTAAAATACAAACGAGAGATAAAAAATAGAATTTAATTCTTGAATTAAAATCTAATTTGTGATGATGCGTTTTTTTGAATAATTTTAATGTTTCCCTCTTCAATATTTGTAATGATATATTTGTTGGGAAATAGAGTTTATCCATTAAAATATGTGTCTAACTAGTATAAATTATTTTATATTACCCAAATTTAAATTTTTTTTTTAGTTTTTAATACGGTTTATCCTTGTATCACGTTGATTATTTAATATTGATCAATTAAAGGTACTTAAATTTAACATAATAAAATCAGATTAATTTAAGTCATATTTCAAACAATCCAAAAATCGTTTATAAGTACAGATTTAAGAGTACATATGAAAAAAAGAATTCAATTAGTTCGATCTTTCACACAACAATTAATATCTTTCTTTCTTAAGTATAAATTTTTAATCATACTATCTATCTTAATAAATATATATATTGAAGTACTCTTCAAATATACTTTTACAACTTTATTTTTTATTTTGAGGGGGGGGGGGAATATACTTTTATGTACTTAGAATATATCATTTCCGGAATTAAATATCAGAATGCTACGTCATATATTGTTTGATTTGTGTAATTCATCAGCATTAAGTCCTCATTTGGCAAAAATGAACTGTTGTTTTTGCTTATACCACCTGTCTGACATAGTCAGATCGAAGCCGGCGAAAATCTTAATGGCAACGGGCTAGAGATATGTCTATCATTAGCCAAAGCTTTGAGCCCATGAAGTTGACTGCACGACTTTGCTCACGAAAGATGGCGACACCAATCGGACCCACAGATTTAACAAGCACGGCCTCCGGTTGCACTCAGCGAGTATTAGGCGGCATCGGGCATCGAACCCAGGCCTTCCGGTCTGGCGTCCGAGGCTCTAACCACTAGGCTACCCACGGCCCCAAAATGAACTGATTGATCGATATAAATTGATTACCTATTTATATTGCACATAATAAGCATCCTGATACAAACACAGAAGTTTAAATAACAAATATTAACGATTGACCTCGTAATTTTGATTCATAATTAATAAGCCGGAGTGGCACATTACCTGGCACCATCTCGCAAACATTCTGCACCTAGTCAAGAAATCTGCAACAAATATTAGTTAATTTTTAAAGAAACAAATCTATCTTTGCTATTTAAAAATAACTAAAAAAGGAAATAAGAAGAAAATTTTTGACACATTGGCAAGGAGAAAGGTTTGAAATCAAAGAACAAATTAATGTACAACGTGAAAAAAAGAAATCTCACTCAGTTATGGGTGTCTTACAACTAAAGAAGTTAAGAAAGGCTTTTGAGAAAGAGACAAGGATTGACTCCCACATTTTTAGTAGATAAGACATTATGTATGCATTATAAATTGATTAATAATATATGTATTGTATGAATTATAAAATTCCAAAACTATTATTATTAAAATTCAGTATCGTGTTAAAAGTATAATGAAAACATGCGTTTTAAAAACTTATGTTTAACAAGATAGTTCAACAGTAATTAAAAAGGGGAATTTCTATTGTACTACAGTGCTTTTTTATAATTTTACTATTGCATTTTTATTGTTTAAATGTAATATTAAGAACTATATTTCTTCTTAATCACATTTGCAATGTTGTTGTTTAGCACATTATTTTATAGAAAAATATTTTTCATCGAATGTTTATATTTTTTTTCCATAATTATATGCTTGGGAGCAGAATAGAAATAGAAATTTGATAAAAAGTTTATTCATTTCCGTCACAAAATTGTTACAATCTATACAATTTTCATATTTTGATCAATTGTTTTATATGTAATACTGAAATTATTATCAAGATTTCCTTCTTATTATATAAGATGCATAGACTACATTCAAAATTCAACATAATGTTGAGGGCAAAATGATTTCTCTTTATATTTTAAAGTCAAGGAAACCTTCACCTAAAGCCAGTATTTTTCTAAAAAAATTATGTAATTTTCATCAGAAAATTAAATAACAAAGCTGATTATTAAAACTTAATAAAGATTATATTAGTTGTTTAACGTTTTTCAGCCACTACAAGAAGATCTATTTCTGCGGGAAAAAATTTAATGTTTTTTGTATGCAGTATTGCTACTGCTAAATACACATAAATACAATACGTTTGCAATACAATATGCATGAATACATGTGTCTAAGAAATATTGTATACAATTAGGTAAAAAGATGGTTGCCTTTTTTTATATTTTGTAACTGAAATCAAATAGATTTATATTATTTTATTTGTTCAAGATAGAATTCTATTTTTTGTTTAAAATATAAAAACTACTCCTGATCATTCAACTACATGTCATTAATCAAAACACTAAACGAGATTAAAAGTTCAGCTTTTTTATAGTTTTTTTATTATGGGATAAACAAGTTACCAGTAATAGTACTTTTTATACCTTCGAAACAATTAATTAGAGCATTGTTTTTCTTAAAAATTACAACGAAACTTTGTACAAGATTTCTTATAAACTAACCATCGGAATGAATCGAAATTAATTTTTTAGAACTTCAAAATCTATCTAAGCGAAAAAGATGTTCTTTGGTATTCAGATAAAATGAAAAATAAAATACATTAATAATTTATATGTTAGGAACTGCCACAAGAGGAATGACATTTAATTATTTCAGCTTTATTTATTGTAAAAGTCAAAGAAATTTTAAAAAATAAAAACAGGCCTTTTTGTATATTTTCCATTTGTTGCCATGAGTAGACCTCTACTAAGTGGTTACGAGAAAAACAGCAGGTACATTTAAGATTATTTAGCATTAAATTTTTAAATAACCTGTAGACAAAATTGCTAAGAAAAATAATGCTATTGAAACAAAAAATCCTCCATCTAAAATTAAGTATTTTCCCATTTTTTTCTTCTAAAATACAGCCCCTTTCTGACAATATTAATTTTTATAATTACATTTTATAAAATTATTTTTCTTTTAATTTTTTATACCTTTGAATATCTTTTCCGCATAGATTGGTTCCAATTAATAAAATTTCCCGCTTTCGTATAACCACGTTCCCTCCTACCAACCCAATATCAGGTCAATTAAGCTATTGTTTGATATTTTTAAGCTTTGAAACAAACTTCCATTTAAAACAACTTCAATTTAATATCCAACACCAAACTTAAATCAAATTTACTCAACAAGGTTTGTACTTTTTTTTCTATCTTTTCCATTCTATCAATTACAGAATGTTTCTTCTATTTAACTGTTGTTTCCCGTAATCGAAATTACCACAGGTATAATTAATTAAGGGAATTAGTACCATTACAGCATCTCGTGTTTTACGTTGCTCAGCGTAATTCATTAAGAATAGCATTCATTTGAAATTGCATGAGGTATTAAGTAGTTGTTGTAATTAAAAATAATTAACCACAGAAGATAATAGAAGAGAAAATAGCTAGAATATTTGTATATACAAATCACAGTGGATATTTTTAAAAACTGGTAATTTTGAAGTGAATTTATTCTCATTTCTGTTTTGTATCTTTTACTCCTGGTAATAAATAAAATATCTTTGCAACGTTTAAGCGATTGCTATTTATTTGGAATATTCAATGTTTCCATAAAATTGTTCTCCTTTCTTCGTTTTAATTGGTTTCATTATTTCTGTGACAAGCTGAATGTAAATAATTAATGGATTTTCCCCTGATTCATTTAAAGTTATTTTTATTACCGTAAACCCGTTGATGTGGCTTCTGGGGACACTCTCTTTAAAAGGCTTAACTGAGTGCCATTGAAATTGAAGCATAGAAAACTGAAACACTACTCTTAATTTTATCCTAGAAGAGACTTCTATATATATAAGACGATTAGACGAACTTAGAAGACGATTTTACATTTAGCCGTTGGAAAACATGTGCAATATTTTTCATAAATTATAATATTTCACACGTGTTGTTATAAATGTGTCAGAACTCTTACCCATCAAACAGAAGTTTATAACTCAAATTGCACTGCATCGAAAAATAGGCGGAGATTCTTAAGGCTCTTAAATATTTCCACATCAAAACGTTATTCATTTATCGAACAGTTTACAGATTTTTTGAGATCAATAGCGTTCCAAATCATAGTAGAAGCGATCGTCTGAGCTCGATGAGAGCATTAGTTCTTGTCAAAGCAGTCAGGAAAAGTATTCGGCCAAACCCTCGTTGAAAAAAGATTCCCTTTGCAGATGATGAGACGTTAATTTTACATGCCTAAATGAAACTACCGAATTTATCTGAATACCGCCATCGATTCTCAGCCACACCCCCAATTCTCAACAAATTTTTGTGAAAAAATAAAGGAAAAATATAGTTTAAATAATTTATCAATTCCAAATATTAACAAAATTTTAAAATGAAAACAAACAATAAGTTACTTTTAATTTATTTTACCGGCATTAAAATTTTAAACACAGACACAAACCTATTATTATTTTAATCATTACGAAATCATGTTAGTATATCCCCTGATAGCGTCAGTTGGAGATAATTCTTTTTGTATTTGACTCCCAGCCAACTGTTTCAAATTTTGTAACTAGAACGAAAGTTAAGGGGTCGCATTGGGTTAGAGTCAATTTAGGAAATTATAGTTTATCTATCAGTCCGCTTAATTATATTAGCCAACACTTCCATCCAACGTATTTTTCCGCCTTCGATTCTAAGTCGCACCCGATTCTTAGTTGTGCTGTCAATGGAAAAATGTACGCCTTAGATTCGATTTGGGGACAATTTTATGAAATACTATATTATTTCTTAAAACTGCATATTTCTTTCAACCTACTGTAAAGTTAAGCTTTGAACACAAATTTAAAACTAAACTTATGATTAAAAAGAAAGTACAATCTATCCAGTGGACGTCATAAAGTTTCACACAAATGGGAGTTCGAAAATAGTTTGCACATTATGATCTTTTGAAGCACTTGCATGGCCTATGATACCACTACAAGTTATATTGCCAATTTAGGTTTTTACAAGTATGTTGGAAAACATGTCTCGAGTCTTTGACTTGCTGCAAAAGTAACGTCGACCATTAGTTGCTACGATGAAACTAGACTCATCAACCAATACAGTAGTCTTCCTTTAATCATTATCCCAACACTGATTTTCTCTGCATTTTAATCAATTGTATTTTCTGTAAGTAGAAATTTACAGAAAGCACATAGACAGCTCTAATTTTGCCTGCATGATATTCAATTTTCCAGAAAATTCTTAATATTCTTGGATATTACTTGTTTGGACTTCCATTTCTGTGACCACATTTAGTTTACTAAATAATAGATATTGTATTTATCCTGCGATTCATGCTAATACGTCTAGTCCCTTCGAATCGTTCAAAATACGACCTTTAGAAGTTGCACTCCATGTTTTGCACTACACTAAAATATCCAGTAATGTGCACATAATCTAATCTAATCCGTCTGGACACGAAATAGATGCTGACTGCTATAGCCAAACCTGTGCTGTGGCAACCAGACTTCGAGTCCCGGAGAAGACATTTCTAAACATAGTGCGTCTGTGCGACAAAGGGACACTACGAGTAGGCGGCTAACTCCTCTCGAGAAGTGGGTTGTGGGTTGAGAGACTTTTATAACGCCTGGGGGGAACTTTCCTTCAATATTGTGACTGAACGGGGAAAACTCGTACATGGTCCTCAAAGATACGTCTCAAACAACAAACGTTATCTAGCCTCCTTTAACTCAATAAATTCGTGGGTCAATCAAGTGTTAATGTTGATCGGGTAGGATAAACAATAATAAAAACATAAATTAGAGCTCCACCTCAAAATTGTAACCTAATGTCAATATCCAAACTTTGAAGTTTTACTCATTTTATTTGATTAATTTTTGAATTTCAACAAATGTTGACAAAACGCAACATTTGTCAAGATACGCAAAAGGAAAAAAAATTAATTTGCTTGAGCTCTCTTACAAAAACATTGCCTTTAAATCCGAAATTCACGCAAAAATTTTCGTAATAAGCGTACAAAAATCGCGTTTTCTTTCAAATAATGTACTTTGTACTTGTCACTGTACTTTTCGGTAAATTAAATTACTAAGCAAGATCTCTTTATTTTGAGCATCACAATTAATGTTTATGCGGCCGTCAAAATGTTCTTTAAATGATTTGACATTTTTCAGCTTTTTTTAGTCTTAAAAGGAAGCATTACTCCTTGCTGTTATCTTTGGTGAAATTCTGGGGGAAAAATGGGTGGCAATTTTGAAAACTTTATGACTTAATACATTTCTGTACGTTTTGTAGGAGGATTGTCATTTATTAAGGCTTTTTTAATAAGATACGCAAAAGTTGTATATTTTTTTATGTAAATGTATTAAAAAGTTTGTACATGATATTTGCACGGTAATTTATTTGACATCTGTTCAATTTTTTTTACGCGAAGTACTTTTCTTCTTTTAAATAATTCCGTTTTCATTCTATATAAAACCAATATTTCTGTATCTCTCCAACAGTTTCTGCAAGACCAAAAATTCCATACGCATACAGAATAACTACGAATATATATATATTACTTTTTCTAATTTATTTGTATAGTAAAATGCATGAACTAAATTCTTTTGGAAAATTAAAACAGTCACGCAATTTCAAAATTATAGAAGTACAGCAATTAAATAACAATTATGCAAATACCTCTAATAAATCTCGGTTTGAACAATTTACTACTGAAAATCAGGCAAAGAAAAACAGCACGGTAAATTTATTAAGATAAATTTGCATCAGACCCTCATAAAGAAACATTTTACTTGAAAAACATCCATTAAAAATAATAAATACAAAACTAGGAGGAAGAATTAAGAATGTAGAAATATGCATGATAAATTTTAGATTGTTTATTTTGATATTTGTAATAAGCGTAATATGTTTAGTTTTACAGTAAATTGAACTGAAATGAATTACATCTATTTTTAAAAATCTTTAATTGCATACCACGCCAAAAAATGATTTATTGAATTATATTATATAAAATCGTATATATATAACTACAAAACCTATGAATTACATTCTCAGGAATTCCAGCCTCCTCTTTTTTTTCAGCTTCTGGAGTTTGAATCAAATACGTGAATTTATGAGTTTACACTTCTACTGTATTATTATAGTATACTGTATAAAATAATAGCAAAACATTATATTCTTGATAAAATAATTTCTTGAAATTGTGTAAAATTTTTTTCACAGCAATATTGAAGTTTCGAATTTTTTCGACTCTTCGATGTAACCATGTGATCTTGATCGCGAGCTCTTATGCGGTATTGTCGAGTCTCTAGTTCAAAACCCAGTTCCACTGCAGACTCTCAGTGTAGCGGGGATGATTCCGGTAAATTTGTCGAACATCAAGGTCCCCCCGTTGTTTGAGTATGGAAGTTTGGAGATGGGAGTGCCATCTCAGGTATCGAGCTCCCCACTTGACTGTGACTGAAAATTAAGTGTCCCGTCACCAATAGCTCTTGTGTTGCTTCACATTGCGACGTTAATTCTTCCTTTATATAGAATTGGCATGCTTACCTCTGAAAATACATCGACACAAAATAAGTATCAAACCATTCAGTATATTGATTATTATAATGAAAATTTGTGTGCAAAAATGTTACCATTATGTGCCTCTTCCCGTTACGGGAGTGTCTGGGGCGTTGTATATATGCATGCCACTAACGTTCGCGTCAAAATCACTACGGACAGCGTCTTGTAAACAAACACAGTGACTTCTGTGAGTGATGCATTAAAATTATATTATTAATTTTTATCTCCGTTGAATTAAAATTAATTCTAGTCAGAATGCCTAGAAAGATTGCAAAAAGAGAAAAAGAGTTTCGTGAAAGAAAAAAAGAAAAACTAGCAGCGAGTCCAGTCGAAAGTCTATATATAATCAGGTAGTCCTGTCGCAGCTGTTATCACCTTCATCCATAAAGTTTTAGTGATGTACACACCAGAGGCTGCAGCATTCATTAGATCCGATGATTTTTTAAAGTTGATTATCTTAAATGGAGACTTTAATGTTACTTTTGCTTCAGAAGAAGCAAAGCCGCTCATTGAATTCTTAAAACGGACACTGAATTTGGCAATAAGTACTAATTTTAGAGAAGGAACAACAACAATATACGAGGAACCACGATTGATGCAGTTTTCTTGATTGACTACAAACGAGGATTTTTATATCCTTAGTTACCACATATCTATTGTGTTTTTCTTGGATCATGATGATTCCCAGAAAATTGAATAAAAACATTATTTTCATACAATAAATGAATTTCGAATTTTATTTGATTAAAGTAAGCTCCCCAGCAGTTTTATATAATAGATCTATTCTTGCATTTACGGCCAAAGTCCCCGTCAAAGAAGTTTCACTTCTATCACATACTTTCCAAATTCTTTTTTTTTTAATTTTTTTTTTGTCTAATTCCAAACGCGTGTTCACATTACTAACGAAATATATAAGATTTTGTTTCTTTTCAGAATGACATTTTCTAAATAAATGTTTAGTAAATTAGAAAAACCCGTTAAAAAGATAAAACAACAAATTCTATAAGATTTCCTAAATATTTTTTTTTACTTAAAAATTTGATTTGAAAAAAAATAATAAAATAAGTTATTTTTATTTATTTTTTTCAAAGTGAGAATAAAATACTCGATAATATAGTTTCTTAATTAATATAAGAGAATTGAACAGTGTTATAGATTTCTTGAGAACTTTACTGTATAAACAATATTTTTAAATGAGTCGCTTCTACACATTCTGCATAATGTTTTTTGCAAAATACAGTTTATTACCGTATTTATTTAATCTAAGCCGCACCCCAAATTCTAAAAATGTTTCGGAGAAAAAAGGGCAAAATGGCTAATAGATATCTAATATTTAAGAAATTTTAAAAATTTAAGTAGGAAAAAACTGATGTGAAGTGAATAGTTAATTTATTTTCCCAGTTTAAAAAACTTTTAGATGTATACTTAAACTGGTAATAGCTCAAACCGCTATTATCATTTTCAGTTTCCAACATCCAAATTTCTTTTCCGCCTTTGATAATAAACCATAGCCAATTTTCAATAATATTGTCGGTGGAAAAAAAATCTCAGCTTAGATTTGAATAAATATTTTGTGTATAATTCCAATAATTCATGCAAATATGTTTATTCTCTTCATCATACTCTTAAAATTTCTACAAAACCTTTCTATCCCCTCCCTATATCTAAAACAACTTTCTGAAACGCTATAATTTAAATTAATTTCAAATCCTACATTTGAAATGATATATTCCCAGTTACAGATAAATGCAAATCTATTTGTTTGAAAACAATTTCCATGTCAGAATCCTTCATCCTACATAATTAACAAACTTTTCTCCACTTGTTGGACAGGCTTATGACTCAACAGCCCTTCTCTCATTTTTCCAGGTTATTTCTGTATTCAAAACATGTGTACTTAACAGAATTAAACAGCTTCTCTTTCAAATCCCATCCAGGTTTAGACTAATTGGGTAACTAATACATTTCCTGTAGGTCGAACGTATATCACGTAATCACTAAATCAATGACGGCCCAATATCTGCTTCATTGGCCATCTGCGTCTTTCCATCCAATCATTAATTTTCTGGAAACGCCAAACGACAGGCAATATACAACCACCCCTGCTACCCCTCTGAGATTGCTAACCGACCCTAGTACTCCACCTTCTCCATTGTTGTTAGGAGTTCAATTTGTTGAATGTCCGACATCAGCAAGAGTAGAAAGTGCAGTTTGTTTCGATTGCAAGGGGGAGGGGAAAAAAGGGAGCTGTCATAAAACAGGCTGCGGTTCAATGAGGGAGAAAAATGGAGATTTATTATTATTTTTTTTCAGAATAAAAAAAGGGAATAAAGGTTCCCCCCCCCCAAGGATTTTGAAACATTTAGGAGGAAGATAGCATATGGTTTTTTTTTACAAAAATATTACATAGAACATGTGAGAATAACTTATTTTATAATATATCGCATATATACAGTACTTTTCTAGAAATCTAACGATTTTTGATATCTTGTCATATTAAAAAATAAATATATATTATCCAAATTTTTATAAATTTATTTACATGGTATTTTACTTGCATCGCAATCCTTTTATTATTACAAGCTTTTATTTAACTTGCAATGTATGTATGTAATTTGTTCGGGTGGAATCTTGCAACTCAAATTTTGAAGCTGATATCTTCAACTCATTACACTGAAATTTTGTATACACGTTTAATTAGGATGACTATGCATGTTTTGACCATTTATATTCCGATATTGCAATTTGTTCAAAATATATTAATTAAAAACCTTAAAACGCATAATTGTTTTACTCCTGTGCGCTGTTTTTTTCCGCTATGCTCGGCGACGCAAAATGAAGGAAGAGGGGATTTTTTTGGGGAGTTTTGACGTTTTTATAAAACACCAATCTAATTTTTTTTTAAAAAACTCAGACAAAAAATAATTACAGAATCGGAAAGATCATTTATTTCGCCACGATACGGTACAATGTTTTTTTTTTACAAAATAATGATATTTGTATTTTATACAAGTTTTTTAAAAATGTGTTAAAATTGATGCGTTTTTATGAAAACGATTTCTAAATCGTTGCGTATGAATTTATTTTTGTGTTATTAAAACCATATTCTACACTAAATAAGTTCATGCATTTTTCTTTTAGAATATGTCATTTAAAAAATAAAATGCCAAAAACTTTCTTTTAATGACTTTTAAAAAGATACTCAAAATTTTAATTAAACATTTAATAACTTCGTCATTCATTAAAATAATCGCATGAAACTTTTTTTCCGTGTGTAGAACATTATTATCCGTAATTAAGGTGAAGATTGGAAAAAAGTGCTTAAACATTATGGATTTTAAAAAAGTTTTTGTGTTTTTCATCTAATACACTTTTGACGAGAATAAAAACATATAGAATTTCTTTTAAAATTTTTTTATTTAAAAATTACCGTGTTTTGCAATCAATATGTGAAACTTGGAAATCCGAACTTAAAAATTAGGCCTTCAAAAAAAATCAAAACTTTAATAAAAAATGTGATTTTACGGTAAGTTAAGGCTTGGCGTCGAAAACCGGTTTGGCGCCCAATGACTATCTGTTTCATCTTGCATTTGAAATCTGCACACAAATAGGGCAATACTAGAAAAGATGGTGCCTAAAAATAATCAAAATCACCGAATTAGGCGAGTAAAAAAATGCGAATGAAAAATTTATTTTTGTTTCATTTTCTCTGTACAAGTTTTAATTCAAAGAATTCATTTTAAACATCCGTTTATAAAACAAAATTTCTATAATATTTGTGAAAAACTTAATCGTTTTTATTCCGTTATCATTATTTTAAATGTAGTGCTTTAAATTAATATCTTTTCAAGTAATAATTATTGTTTTCTGGGAATCATTAATCGAAAATTTTCAATCGTTAGGTATTGATTTCTTAAAATTCTGACGAGTAAATCGTCTGAACTGAAAAAAATCACATACTTTGCTCTTTTAAAATAAATGATTTAGTAAATTAAGTACACAAAAACTTTTTCTTTTTTTCTCGTTTTCAAAAAATGCTCGCAATTTTAATTCAACATTTAATAAACATGTAAAATTTTTTTATTTTAAAAATTTACACTTTAAATCAAAGATTTCATTTTTTATTAAAAAAATTTAATCCTCTTTGATTTTAAACACATATGCTAATATCAGCAATTTAATAAATGATCGGATGTTTTCTATCTTTTCATGAAATAATGCATAAAATTGATTTTAGTTTATATTATAAATGAAACAAAAAGCATGTAAATATTCCTGTATGCTATCTTTACATGAAATAATGCATAAATAGACCGTGTATTCATTTTAATGCTTTTTAGATTTGATGTATGAATATCTATACCTTCGATTTTAAAGGTCCTTCCACACTGTTTGCCGAGAACTTCCTGGTTTAATTGCCATGTCGCATGGATAAATGCTGAAAAGACTAGGGTTCTTTCCCCCTCAAAAGGAAATTTTTCTGATTTTTTAAAATATACTCAAAACTTTATTTGCACATTTATTAACATCCAAAGAAACTTTTTAATTCGTAAGATCATTTATTGCGCCCCGATACGGTTTTTTTATTACAAAACAATGATACTTTGCCTATTTTATGATTTCTTCTAAAATAAATAAATATCGATGCGTTTAAATGAAAATTATTTTCAAAAAGTTCATATTTCGATCGTTTAGAATCAGGGATTTAAAAAATAAAATGCCGAAAACATTCTTTTTCAGGAATTAATTCCTTTTTTTTTTTTGCGAAACAATGATAATTCACATATTTTATGATTATTTTCTAAAACCAGCGTTGAATGAGAGGAACAGGCTTAGAAACCTATCCAGCGATAATTAAGAAGTAAAAATAAATTAAAAGTAAAAAAAAAAAACTTTTTAAAAAACAAGCTTTTATTTAAACGCGCTAAAAAGAATAAAATGAACTTTTCCTTTAAAACTTTTTTTATTATCAACTTATAACGTCATTAAATAATTTATATGATATAAATGCTTGTCGCGAGATTTACCTGTGTAGATAAACAAGTCAATTAAATAACTTGATCTGATTGATTTTAATTTGTAAAAATTTCAAACTATGAGTACTTTAATCTCGCAACGAGCTTTTATATCATATAAATTGTGTAATGACGTTATAAGTTGATAATAAAAAAAGTTTAAAGGAAAAGTTTATTTTATTCTTTTTAGCGAGTTTAAATAAAAGCTTGTTTTTTAAAAAGGTTTTTTTTTTTACTTTTAATTTATTCCATTAAAGATTCATCCTTTCAAAATAAGCCGATTAAACTTAATTCAAGACAAATGCAGAAGTAATGAATTTACCAATTGTTAATAAGATTAAACTATGTATTATCTATTTTTGTTAATAGTAAAACTGTCATGCAATTCGATAAATAAATTTACTGAAGTCTTAATCCATTTTCTAAATTTCTTAATCATCATCATTATTATTATTGTACTCCAAAATCTATTTTCTACTATTATATGAAATATATCGATGCCTTAAATTTATATATATACTTTTAAATTACCAATTAAAAGATTTCTTATTTTCATCTTAATATGCTTGAAAATATAAATCCATCAAAAGTTACAAAATTGATTGATTTTTATTATTTCACTACAAATAATAAAAATAATTTGCCCGCTTTAAAATTTTCTATTTTCTGAATCGCATAAACGTAAAATTATGCAACAAATATTGAATATTAATTCATAGGCATCATTTGTTAATATGTAAAAGTATTTGATGGAAAAATATTGAATTCGGATCAGAAAAAAATGAATTGAAAAAGAAAAAAAAAAGATCAATAATTTTTTAATCTGAAACAGAATATCAGTCATCTTGTTAATGGTGTATCAGATTGAATTTATCGCGTTTTTTTCCCTTCTGAAAATACAGCAAATAAATAAAATAACTCTTAATAGAAAATAATAATTGCATTTTATTATAAATAAACAATTTTCTTTTAAAAAAATGTAGAACAAATTAATTTTTTGTCTAAAAAAATGTTTTTTTACAAGAATTTTTAGGAAATTTATTTTTCTGAAAATCCTTTAATAAATTTCCTTCGCAAATTGTTCGTAAATATTACCCAGAATGAACATTATAAAAAAAAAGAAAACTTTAAAACATTTCAATAAATCTACAAAAAACTATTTGTCAAATGTTTTTTAGCATTAAGTTCTGGGAATCATTTTAAGCTTACGCATTGCAATGTATCAAGCTCGTACGTACGACTATAAAAATCAATCAACAAAATAAAGAATAAGAGGAAAAGAGCATTTGTGGCTTTCAATTTTTTATTAACTGTAGTGATTTCTAAAAGAAATAAATTCTATAAATGAATTAAAATTTTAAATATATTGGTTTCGTCATTACAATTTCGTATTTTACTGTGATTTATCTGTTTTCTACTTTATTCTTCTTGTGATATTTCAAGCCCTTATTTACCCTTCTTTTTAGAAAATAAACTTGCACATTCTTTGAATTTTTTTTGTAGTTTTCTGAAATTAAAATTAAGCCTGGATAAACTGAATTGCTTGAGTTTTTCGTATGACGAGTTTTTAAGAAATCCTATCTTATTTCTGGATTTTTTGGAGATTTTTGGTTTTATGGAGATGGTGTAGCTCAGCTACACCATCTGGGATAAGAAACAACAACAACACATGAAAATACTTATTCTGCCGTCAAATAAACCAGCTATATATATATTAATCAAAATTTCTCTACAAGAGAGAGATGAATTAACATGATTAATACTTAAAAGAATAGCAATTGCTAGATAACCAGACAACAGAATTTAAAAGGAGATATGAAAAATTGAAATAACAGAGTAAAATATAAAAGAATGGATGCTATAGTATTATCAACATTACTGACTTAGGACAGCTTGTATACAAAAGAATTCCTCTTAGAAGAATTTCTCTGTATAAAAGTGGGGTTGAACATGTTTTTTGGCCAGCCAACCTTCCCTCTTTCTGTTAATAATTCCGAGCAAAAACCAAATGGAAATAATGGATAGGAAATCTAAATCCATTATAAGAAAAAGGTAACTTACCTAAAAATTGCATACAGAAATGCAGAGCCCGCGCTAAATCTGAGTACAATAAACAAGTTATTGCCAGATTCTGGACCCAAATACAATTTCAAAACAAAGCAATGGCTGAAAAATAGTACTTAGCAAAAGTATGAAAAGAATAGAAACAATAAAATAAGAATTGTAAACATACTACCATTATCTTAGAGACTCTAATATAATTTAAAAGTTATAATTAATTTTAAAAAAGTAATTTTATCTAAAACTAGAAATCGGGGGTATTTAAAACTATCTAGGAAGAATAATAAATGTATAATATTAACCTTTTAAAACGATGGAAATTTAATCCTCACTATTTAGAATTTCTTTATTTAAATATCTATTAATAAAATTACTTGTGGGTAGTTTTGAATTAAACAGTATTTAGTAAAATGTTTATAGTCTTTTTATTTTTTCTGATTTATTAGAAACTAGAAATTTATTGCGTAGTGTGTAATTAATAACAGTATTTTTGAATATAGATTACTCTCCCAATGCGGTACTTTAATAATATTGAAATTAAAGTCTCCTCGTTTATCATAAATATTAGTAACTATTTTACTATCTTTTAATTTAATTTCTATATCAAGAAAATTTGCTTCATAATTGTTACTATTTGTCTGTATTAAATTAAGATATTTCGGATAAAAATTAATATTAGGTTTAAAGTTGTCTTGATTGACAAAAATGATTATATCATCTATATAACGAAAAAATTAATATTCTAAGTTGTCTGTGTGAAACTATTTTCAAAACAATGTAAATATAAATTGGCAAGAGAGTTGCTAGCTGGGCCACCTTATGGTAGAACCTTAATCTGTTGATAAATAATTACCATTATGATAAACATAATTCTCTTTTAGAACTAACCTAAGTAAAGAACCAAATCTATCATATTTGACATTTTTAAACAAATTATCTTTATGTAATTTCACAAGTGTTTTTATCATATCATCAATATTAATTGAGTTAAAAAGATCTTCAAAATCTAAACTAAATACTGAAAATATCTTTTTATCTTTAATTTGTGCAATACGTTCTGTTCATCATATATATATATATATATATATGTGTGTGTATATATATATATGTATATATATATGTATATATATATATATATATATATATATGATGTCATACATTTATTTTATTTTACTTATGCTGTATGATGGTGAAGGGGAAAAAAGAATCATCTAGAAGGATATGCTTAATTCTTTCAAGTGCTTCCCTTATTTCACTTTAATCATCTTTGGTATTTTTTTCAGTCTTCCTCTGCCAGCACCACTATCTATAGCACCAATCGTAATATAGCAAATTTTTTGGGATGTTAAAAATATTAATATTTGAAATTTAATTGTTTCAAAACACCTGGAAAATTCAGTAATGATTTATGCAGATTTAATTTGTATTGCGAATAATTTATAGATTTGAATCAATACTGATATTTTTGAATTTCAATTCACATAATGAATTATTTTATGTTAAATCACTGTGCTGGCTTAAATTGAGAAATTTCATTTGATTCTTCAAACTGAGATGAGATTTGTAATATTTAGTATAATAAAAACTCCCGCTATGATTCTTACATTCTTTTCTGCATTCTTTTAAGACCTCCAGAACCAAAATAACTGTAGACTGATATATCCGATATCAAGAGAAATAAGTTGATGAAAGTAAATGAAATAATACCTACATGATCGCATCAGTAATAATCTTTATTTTCAAATTGCACATTGTATTAGATATATTTATAGTATACAAATATATAAGCGTTTATTCGGAATTTTTATGAAATGTTTTTTTAAGATATTCGATTTTTAGTGGGAAGACTATGAATAGGTAAATTGATAAATAGATATTTTTTGTAAAAGAAATACCCAAATTGTGATTTTTCTTACTTATTTATTATTAATGTAGCATTATTTTTTTCTAGACTAGGTGTCTTCAGCTTATGGTCCGTGGGCAACAAATGGCAATCTGAACTAATTCTAGTGACTTCTCCTTTGAATTTGAAGTAATTTAAAAAAAAGTGCTTTGTCTGCTTTTTGTCATAAAAAAACTCCCTTTTTTCTGTTATTCTTGACATTTAAAACATTTCACATTGAGTTTAATTTACGTTTCAGAAAAAAATTTCTGAAAATGGCGAATTTTTAAAAGGTTTCGCTACATTTTAAATAATTTAAAATAAAAAAATATGACAATGCATAAAATTTCAGAAAATTTCAGAAAAAAGGCGGATTTTTATCTTTAAAACATTTGTAAAGTGTTTAATTTGACTTCCATCTAACTATCCTTAAACCAATATATATATATACCAGACATAAATACAAATCTATAAGCATTATATGTTCCCTTAGAATATGTTGTAGTCTTATAAAACAAACCTTTTTTAACACGCTTTTATTTTTATGTAAACTTCCTGACTACAATATTTTTTGACAGTCATGTGACACGCGGATCGCAGTGAATTTATTGATGTGACCCATGGATCATTGTAAATTAATAACGTGGCGCTTGAAGACAATTCTAGACTGTTTATGTGATGTGCATAAAGCCTAAAAAATGAAAAACACTACATTTTTCTGTTTTAGATTTTAATTCTAAAGATTGCACTGCAAGAACTTACTATACGAATTAACATTTTTTTATTTCTTCTGACTCCAAGAATATCAAATCAAGGGAATATATTGGATTAGTTTGTAGGTCTGATTTCCTGTAGATCTGAGTATATTAAGGATAATTATATTCGATAATTAGGACTGTAGCAATTTGATCTAACTAGATTTCAGTGTCATCGCATGGCCTGGTGAAGCGATTAAGTCGAACAAAGCACCATTTCAAGCATTATTCTCCACTCCACTCACTAAATCTCTGCCCTGGTCATATTCAGAGGCTCGGCATACATTGATTCATGAGTTGTTTTAACATAACACTAAACTATCAATGTAATATTTTTTCAATGGATTGGAGGTATCCGAACACATTGAAATGACACATTTCAACCAACTTTTCATTTTTGGTTTTTATTTTACTTTATAGAACAATCTGTTGGCTACAAAACACATTTCATTTTCTTTTTGTGTTACCTAGAGACCGAGTTACATTAAAATATATAAAATAAGAAAAATTGAAAGTGGGTCTTAAATCTACCAGAAACGAGCATTTAAATGGTTTAAAATCTATCTTGGGGATGTCTGGTAATTCAAAATATTTTTAATCTATTTCTATAAAACTTTTGAACCTGATATTTATATCATTCTTTAGAAAATGTAGAAAACTAATTCTAATTGAACGAATGATTTTTGACTTACGCTGTATTATTTCAGTAATAGCCTCATAAATATGTCATATATATCCATCCGGTAGAGTAGTTAGCGAAGCTAACTGCTGTGCTGTAGGATCTGAGTTCGAATCCTGAAGAAGTCATGGGTGTTTGTAAATATATATTGCCTTCGCGGCGTGAAGGTACTCTAAATACCCGTTGAGCCACAAGTTCTCTCGTGAGGTTAGTGGAAGGGTGAGAGAGGTGGGAGGCCTCTGATCCCCCAGGGTGTTTTCCATCGAAAATGGGTGTAAAAAGCTAAATCGTTCTGTCACCTGTATGGTGCTCAAATCTACGACTAATGACAGGCGTCAATTAGCCCTGTGCCATGATGAATTTTGTGGGCATCAATCTTGCCTTTGCCAATCAGATGGCATTAGTAACAACAGCATAAATATGTCACATCTCTTATATAATCGATCTGCCCTATTTTTTTCCTTTCATTTTAATAAACTAAAAATTTTAGTATATTTACTAGATAAAAGTACGTAGTTTATTCTTGTATAAAACTTTTATATATATATTATATATATATATATATATATATATAAACTTTTTTCTTTAATTGTCGAAAAAGTGTTTTTTTAATGCTAAAATTTCTTTAAAAATTGGGATTTGTGAAATATTTGCAATATTCACACTTTAAATATCGCTAGTTAAAATTTATTATTCATTAGTTTCGAACCGTATAAAATACATTTAGATTATTTAAGTATCTCATTATTTTTTAAAGTTACTCTGAATGGGTTTGAATATGTTAATGTCATATTTTTGTAATCTCAAAAATCTTAATATTTAGAAAGTTCAGAGTTTTTATTCATAACTTCACCCACATTACATAAAAAAGGACAACTATCTATTTTAGTATGCATAAGTACAAGAAGATATGTAACGATTAAAAATTCTAATCTAAAATAATTTGAGAAATGTTATTTTTTTAATGTGTGGCATAATTTAGTTAAACAATAAATTTTAAAAAAAAACAGCCCTTGAAATATTTAACGAGGAATTTTTTACAGCAAATATTTCTATAGGATTCAGTAAGTTATTTTAGAATCAGTTAAAATATAAAATAAAAACCAGCAACTTGAAAGAATTCTTTATGTAATATTTTTCTAGGGGGAAAAAAGTCATTATTAAATCATCAGTTTGGAGATAACTGAGATTACATTTAAAACAAATGTAATGTCATGAGGCATAGAAAGTTAACAAAAGCGAAAGTTTCCTTTTTTTCTTCGTATTCCAAGTAGAACTGTAGTCTGTTTTATATTTTATTCATTAATATAAGCAAAAGACACGTGGTTTCAGCTTGGAATATTTTTTACTTTAGATTTGTTTAAAAAAACCCTCAAGGGGAAAAGTAATTCTGAAACTTTTGGTTTGCTTATAAAAGATAAAATTCAAAACAATATGCAAATAATATTGTTAATGGGATGGAAAACTTCATTTTTGAATTGGAAAACTAGATCCAAATGTAGTACATTTTCTCAGGCATGGTCATTTTAAATGTTGTCTGGTTGTATTAGAGAATATTTTTCTCAAACTGAAAGTAATTTTCACTGCAAATGGAATCATTTTCTACTGATTGCAACTAAATAATCATTTACACAAAGTTGCATACTGTCATGAGAAAACTTTTTGCATTGGTTTGGATATCAAGTATAGTGTCAAAATCTATTATAGTAGGGCATATGCAATATTATCTATAATGTTTGTCCTAATGTAGACCTCTCTAGGAAATTAAAAGAACTCTCCATGGGTGTTGTGGCACAGGTCCCATTACTTCGGTAGCAGGTTTATGCCTTCCCCCTAGAAAGATCGGGGTTGATTCTCTAGAAAGTAATATGATAGGAACGTAATACTTTCTTATGTGGCCTAAAAGCTCATAAGTCACAGGGTGACAAATCCGGACTGTATGGTAGAAGTTCTAAAATTTCCCAACAAATATTTAAAGTGGCCTTGTTTTCACATTAAATGTGCGGATGCACATTGTCATGGAGATCTGATCATTTGTTAATTTGATCGAAGATCTTTGCACCAACTGTTCCCAGGTCGTTCAACTCAAGCAGTGCTCATCGTAGACTGATACCATTCATCAGTAAATGTCCTCATTAAACTCACTTCCTGCAATCAAAAACCATACTACCACGTGTTGTTCTAATCTGAAGCATCCTTATATGGCACAATTTTACATTCGATTAATTTCCTCTACCTATAACAGGTTTCACTGTTGAACGTTGTCTGCAATGTACATTTCCTACCGTCCTTAGTATCCCTGTTTGTTGGATCCCCTGTAGCTGCACTTAAAGACTAATTCAAAAACAGGAATATTTATCTATAATGCCTCTTAATCCTTCCATGAAAGAAATATGATAACCGAATCTGAAGTCTGTAAGTTTAATAGTTCCGGGGATACAATGATGAGTGTGAGTAAGTAGTTTTTTTGCTTTATACTCGTATGTCATTAATACCAACCATGGCGTGACCATTGTTCAGCTTTTAGTTATTTTTGTTGATAATAATTAAGTGCATTTATTGCAAATGTTACTTAAAAGGAGAACTTTGCAATGATGTTTCAAGTAAAAATATTTATTTTCCTTTTAAAACCGTTTGTGTTGTACGTTAATTTAGCATAAATTCCTTAGTATAAAGGATTTTACAACACATTTATTATTCCAGTGAACTCTAAAAACTAATCAAAGTTTTTTTTAATGATTTTAGAATCCCTTTGTGTATAATTTAAAATTTATTTGATCACCACTTAAAGTAATTTATATTCCATTCAAATCAGGCATTCACCCCAAAGATAAACATTAAACAATACTTATGAAAATACACATGTTTTTTTAATGCTTGGAATAACTTTTTTGTAATTTAAATTAAACAGAAGAGAGAAGTTCAAAAATTTCCAGTTTACTCTGTAATAAAAAAAAACTCTTTAAAATTTTTTTCTGAATTTACAGCTTTTCACAATGTGTAAAACAAACAATTAGTTCATTTTTATTTAAAAGCTTTTATTTAACTTACAATGTATGTATGTATGTATGTATGTATGTATGTATGTATGTATGTAATTTGTTCGGGTGGAATCTTGCAACTCAATTTTGAAGCTGATATCTTCCTCCCATTGAGCTGAAATTTTGTATACACGTTTAGTTTGGATGACAATGCATGTTTTGATCATTTATATTCCGATATTGCAATTAATTAAAAAGATATTAATTAAAAACGTTAAACTAGTTTTGGGCGCCAACTTGGATATATCTGCATTGTTGTAATAATTTTATTGTTACAACAATGACAAAAGTTGGCGTCGAAAATCGATTTTCAGCCAAACTGGAATTTCATAACGTTGCGCTATTGACTGTATTAATTAACTTTGTCTAAAAAATAATTACATTTCCACAACGTAAAAATAATCTAATTTCTAGAACATATGCAATTTTTTTTACATATATCTATCTATTTTCTTGGATTTAAATTCAAAACAAAAAAAGTAGAGCTATTTTTCAAGTATATTGGTACATTGTATACCTTTCTCAACGCTGCCAAGTTAAACTGAGATGGAGTATTATAGAAATTCTAACTTTAACCCCTTAACTGGTTTGCCCGTACACCTTACGGGCTACTGAAAGTTAGCCACAACCGGTTTGCCCGTGCGCTGTACAGGCACCGAAATTTTTTATTTCTATATTTTATTTGCACAGACATTTTTATTCCTATAATAAGGTTATTAGTATAGTGTGTCTTTAGGATATGCAGAGAGATAGTTTGTCCATGATACTGAACTACTATTCATTCAGAATTTTGGTAGTGGTGAAGGTGAGAATTATTCACTGAAGGCAAGAATATATATTCTTCAAACTATTGGATAAAGAACAGGGTATTTACAGGTATTACAAGGCAATGTACAATGTGTTGCCTAAGAAAAAGGAAAATGGATAGATAATCCAAAGAAGTCGATATTATCTCTATCCCCATTGGAATATGACTTAGTGTTACACTATTCTTCATATTGTGTGTGCATATAAATATGCACACACACACATGAAATCCTGACAATCGTATGAAAAAGAGGTATGAACATGAAATTTTTTGGTAAGTGGAAGAAAACATATTTTAAGTTATATGTGAAATATTCTTCATAGTACGCAGAATGTACTTATTAAAAGCAAACATTTAAAAGTTTTTGTGTTCAAGAATTATTAAATAAAAAAAAATGAGTAAAATTTTAAACCGGAGATTAAAATAAAAATCTTCCATTTTCGCGCGTTCTGTTAATTATTATGCTTAGTTACATGCAGTTAAAAAATGGGCTTTTTTTGGGAAAATTTTGGTCAAAAAAATTGACCGCTTAAGAGGTTAATCTATGAAGCTCAGACAAAATATGATTATAGAATCGTAAAGATCATTTATTTCGTCTCGATACAGTATAATGTTTTTTACAAAATAATAATATTTTTATTTCTTACGATTTTTTTTTAAATAAGTCAAAATCGGTGCGTTTTTATGAAAATAATGTCTAAATCAACGCGCTTAAATTTTTTTTTGTTTAAATGAATCGACATTCCGTACTAAAACAGTTCATGATTTGCTCTTTTAGAATCAGTCATTTAAAAAATAAAATATCAAAAAAAAATTTTTTTACGATTTTTCAAAAAATACTCAACATTTTAATATTTAATAACTTTGTCATTTATGAAGAAAACCTCATAAAACTTTTTTCGTGTGTAGGATAATATTACCCAAGATCTGTACGAAGATTGAAAGAATTGCTTAAAATTTACTGATTTAAGAAAAACTTGTGTTTTTCGTCTAGTAACCTTTTTGCGAGAATTCATTTAGCTCGACTGTTCGAAAATAACCGGCTAACACCTAGCAACAACGATGCGTTGAATGAGATGAACAGGCTAAGAAACCTGTCCAGTGATAACTAAAAAGTAAAAAATAAATTAAAAGTAAAAAAACTTTTTTAAGAACAAGCTTTTATTTAAAAGCGCTAAAAAGAATAAAATAAATTTTTCTTTAAATTTTTTTTACTATCAACTTATAACGTCATTACACAATTTATATGATATAAAAGCTTGTCGCGAGATTTACCTCTGCAGATAAACAAGTAAATTAAATAACTTGATCTGATTGATTTCAGTTTCTTAAAATTTTCAAACTAAGTAAATAAGAGTGCTTTAATCTTGCGACAAGCTTTTATATCATATAAATTGTGTAATGACGTTATAAGTTGATTGTAAAAAAATTTTAAAGAAAAATTTATTTTATTCTTTTTAGCGCTTTTAAATAAAAGCTTGTTCTTAAAAAGGTTTTTTTACTTTTAATTTATAAGCAGTTATTTTACTTAAAATATAGTGCGATTAATTCAATGAATTATAAAAGACTGAAACTTTTCGCTGGTACAATTTTATTTTGCACCAAATTTATGTTTTAAATTTCCTTTGTATCAATTATGCTGATTTATTTAATTTTTATCAAATGTTATTACTTTATTTGCATCAATTAGTTTAATGCGTTTTTTTTTCCTATTTCTGATTTTGGATCCTAATTTGATATTGAAAGATGTGATACGTCGAAGAAAGAGCTGAATGGATTAATAAAGTTATATTTAAATTTCTAAGCAATAATTACATTTTTTAAAAGTTTCATATCGTGTTTTGCTTGAATTTTAAAAATATTTTCGGTAATTTGTATCTTGTTGATATTATATTCTTAATTTAAATAATAACAAATTACAAAAATTTTGAAACACAAAGCTGGAAAACAAAAGTATACATTAATATATTCCCTTTTAATAATTTTTCCATTCAAAATACTTTTATGTGCATCTTAAATCACATTTATGAACGAACAATTTTGCAAAGAAAAATCCTTTTAATAGCATATTTTGCCCCCTTAAGATTTGCAACTTAGTTTTTAAAAACTAAAAATGCACCTGTACAAACAAACCTATGCAGAATATATGTATTATTCATAAACATCTATTCGCCTTTTTAGTTCAGTTTATTTTTTTCCTTTACTCCTTTTTTGCTTTCTTCTTTCAACTTCAATTAAATTAAAAGTTACCGGTAAAGAATTTTTTTCCTCTCTTCATTACTTTTGCTTGTAAAGGAATGAATAGTTACTTTCGAAAAGAGCAATAAGAACGATGGGGGAAAATACAAAACAACGTTTTATTCAAATGAAGCTTTTGAAAAATGTGGAGAATTCTGTTTTGAAATGATGAGCAGAAGTTTTCAGTGAGCACGTTTAGAAAAAATGAATTTGTCCGTAATCGAATTAAAAGGGAAACTAAAAGAAAGTTTTTGTGCTTTCCTGTATAGCATTTTTCTTTCATAAAATAGTTAAAAATTCCTTACGACTGCTCATTAATTCAATATATGAAAGAACGGAATTTTTAATGGAACATTTATGAGTAGTAAAGAATGGTGCAAATATAAGATTAATATAAGTATCGTTTACACTGTCATTGTTGAATTATATAACTTTATAACATCATTAACATTCTGTTTCCCCAAATTAATTATTTTTTAACAAACAAATTTCTTAAAATCTTTCTAATATTACTATTTATGCTTTGTAAAAATAAATTGTAATAAATTGTAAAAATAATGCTAACGAAACCCCCCTTAGTGTTCGTCTTCGAATAATTAGATTCTGGGATAAATGATTATAGTGAAAATGTTTCGTAACTATAAATATTAATTGATAAAAAATTATAGTTTGGAGCTTGAATTTTTTGATCAAAATATGTATATAACGTATTCTAAATAGATTTCGTATTCTTTAGAACACAAATCCATTAGCCTCCAATTTATATTTATTTTTAATCAGCATAGGCACATTTTTATGTTTTATAAATGTTATGCATATTGAAATACGCCATGCTTGTTATTTCTCTGCAATAATTTCTTGCCTTGTGAGAAAATTGAGTTTTACGGGCAAATTATGATTTCCAGCTTGAACATGAAAAATAAGATTATGACAACCATAGAAGAGGTGAACAGGGTTTCAAGAGGGACGACTTTAATATCATTGCCGATATTTTGAGCGAAAAATATGGTATCACCAAGGAATCACTGAGAAGGCTCTAGAGTCAGTCCTTCTTGAAAGAGGACTTTAACTTGAATTGTTTTAGGGATCTTTGAAACAAAGCTCGAGGTAGTTCAGAAAATTGTTTATAGGAGATCAGAATCTAGGAGTTCACTGCCTGCCAGTGGAAGTGCTTTAGAGAGCCGTTTCTTGCTTCATTGTAAGGCTTGTTTATAACGAGTGCGTTCTGCACTATTGTAAATAATCTATTATAATATTTCTTTGGGTATATCCGTTGATATGACTTCGTGAAGGCATCAATTTGTCCATGTCTATTAATACATCTTTTATTCAAATAACTGAGGTCATCGCGCTATTCAACCTCGTAAATTTATAACAATATTTATCATTCTAAAATTTTAGCTTCTCGGGAGTTTATTCAAGCACAGTATATTTCAAGTCAAATTTTGAATTGTAACTGTAAAGTAAATTTAATAATGGAAAAGTGATGTTGAATAAATATTATCAAAATATTTCTGAATATAATGATCAGAAAGACTTTTTCCCCCAAAAGATAACCGAGCCAAAGACAATAATATATCATTAAGGTTTATGGTTATATGTAAATCGTATACATGTAATAAATAAAGTAGATGTTTTATTTTTTCCCTGACATGTTATTAAATAAGCAATTGGTTCAGAAAAGTGTTAATGTAGTTTCTTTAAATTAATTTTTAATGTAATACACATTTAATTCCTTAAATTTCTAAGCTATGTTTCCCTCCATATTTCTAAGAAGGTACAAACTAATGTAGAAAATATATGTCATAAATATATTGGATTTGGTTAAAACAGTAAAAATAACCAATTGGGAAAAAACATATGAAGCTAGGGAAAACTGTCCTTTCAATTGCTGAAAAATCAATTAGCTTTTTCCTTTTTGAAATTCCTTTTTGCCTTTTTTTCTCCACTTTGGATATTTAGACAGCTTCAAAGTCAAATTAACAATACCAGATAAATAAAGCTAAAACACCTTCAATGTTTTTGTAATTACAGTTTTATTGCAAAACACAACAGTTTAATTTGCATTCTGAATTTTTCATTGTTCTTTCATGTTTTAGCATTTTGTTTTATTTTCTATTTAGTTCACAATTACTTTTTCCTTATTTAGCAAAAGACAATAGCTAATTATTATATCATTCAAATCAGGCATTCACCCCAAAGATAAACATTAAACAATACTTATGAAAATACACGTTTTTTTAATGCTTGGAATAACTTTTTTGTAATTTAAATTAAACAGAAGAGAGAAGTTCAAAAATTTCCAGTTTACTCTGTAATAAAAAAAAAAACTCTTTAAAATTTTTTTCTGAATTTACAGCTTTTCACAATGTGTAAAACAAACAATTAGTTCACTTTAAGCAGTTATTTTACTTAAAATATAGTGTGATTAATTCAATGAATTATAAAAGACAAACTTTTCGCTGGTACAATTTTATTTTGCACCAAATTTATGTTTTAAATTTCCTTTGTATCAATTATGCTGATTTATTTAATTTATATCAAATGTTATTACTTTATTTGCATCAATTAGTTTAATGCGGTTTTTTTCCTATTTCTGATTTTGAATCCTAATTTGATATTGAAGGATGTGATACGTCGAAGAAAGAGCTGAATGGATTAATACTATCAATTACTAAATGAATAGATACTTTATAAATATGTTTTCAACCCATACGACGTTGGGTCTTCGGCATTTAGATCTTCCTGCAGCGTTTTTTTAAAGACTTACTCGTAGTTAGTAAAAAAAAGTGAGTGCTAAATAAGAAAGACATTTAAAAAAATTCATATATTTTTGCATAATATACAGGTGGTTTTAGATAGACAATTATGACAGCACAGACAACTTCTTCCATATTCGTGTATTATCCAAATTATCTGACTCATCCTCAATCACTGGTTTTGGTAGCAGTAAAAAATGGTTCGTTGGTAATATCATCGAAAACATCAGAATAACGACTTGAAATTTCATTGGTTTGAAAACCTCAAGCTGGCGCCATTTCACACACAAAAATGAAATATTGTACTCAAATATCTATCATTCTGTCAACGCTGTCATCTTTTAGCAAAAGAAACAACTGTTTTAGAACGCGTACACGCGTCTGTAACGTTTTAAATTGCGCGAAATCCAGATGAAAAGGTGCCGCACATCCATAACTTAGAAGAAAACATTGAGATAAAGGCATTAGGAACTCGTAACGGTCTAAGAGTTAAAAGGAAAAATATCTAAGTGCAGTATTTAGTTTGTTTTACACTCATTAAAGTAGAAATTTTCCCTTTAGAAACTATAATTTCTTAGCATAAGTTTTATGCAATACGGGTAAAAATTAATTGCTGGCTTTTATAAAACTGAAGCATTAAATACACTCATGTCCATAAATTAAGGATAATGCCAACTCCGGGGAATAAAGATTCAGAAACAAAACAAAAGAGGCTTATCCATTAAGCTCACTTATTAAACAAAAGGTAAAGAACAAAAAAGACGGCGTATGTAAGATACCAATCATAAAAACGACGACTTGTTTGTTCCCTGGAATAATTACAAAAACTACCCTCTTTACAAACACTTAAAATTACACGGTTGGCATGATAATTATTGCATTGTATGTCTCCCATGTAATGAAAAACAGTCCGTAAGTAAGCATGATGAGCATTAAGTTATCGAGCTGATCTTCGGAAAGATTACTCCCCTCAACAAGCAATGCTCTCGGATGTCCCAGGATACATGTAGGACGTGATTAAAGGGCTGAAACTCATTGTTCAAGCATGTACCACACAAGCTATACCGGATTCAATTCCGGTGAGAATGCTGGGTATTCCATATGAGTGATATCCTCCGATTGAAGGCATTCGCTTACGATGTTTTCTAGGTGAAGACTGGTGTTGTCATTTATTAACATAAATTCTGTGCTAATGGCACCTCTAAACAAACGTGTTATTTCAAAATGATGTCCTCTTATAAATTTGGCCTGTCATAGTTCCGATTTGAACATACTAATCTATTCTGGAACCCAGTAAATTTTCCCCTATACAAACAATTTTACACTACCGTAACCATACAGTGCAAGCATGATGCCTTGGAGGTGACGGGTACCTGGCATTCTCTAAATGATAGTCTGACGTGGTCAGACATCAAACTAAACCTAGACTCGTAGGTAAACATCACCAGTAGCCCACTGTAACGATATCTACCACACACACATTCTCTCTCACACACACTCTCTCTCACACACACTCTCTCTCACACACACACCCTCTCTCACACACACTCTCTCTCTCACACACACACCCTCTCTCACACACACTCTCTCACACACACTCTCTCTCACATACACTCTCGCTCACACACACACACTCTTCCCTTCCCACATTACGGCCGTGGTAGCCAAGTGGTCTAGGCATCGGATCGTGGCTAGCGTGTCATGAGTTCAATCCCAGTACCACTGAAGACACAGTGTAGGGAGAGATGCACGTAAAATCTGTCGAGAGTTCAAACGTCCTCCCGTTGGTGTGGTAGTTAGGAGTGGGGGTGCCAGCTCACTTGACCATGGTTCAAAATTACGCAGACCGTCGCCAAAAGCCCTCGTGTAGCTGAACAGTTGGACGTTAATATTAACTCACTCATTCCCACATTACATGTTCTCTACTCCAAGCTAACCATTGGTGACAGTGAATTGTCGTGAGGGGAACACATGTGAGAAGTCTGCTAGCAAAGACAACAGTATGTCCCAAACGTCTGTTCTCATGTTGGTTATAAATTATCGTACCTGTAGCAGCAGATAGCTGACGTGACTGGTCGGATGTTCTACTCCTTCTGCTTCTTTGTGGGGTTACTGCCAAACATTGGTCTTCATTTGGTATAGCAACTAGGCGGGGGGTGGGGTGATCTGTATTGTCTGTATTCTGTATTCTGTATCTGTATTCTGTCATCTTGTAATCGTAGTCAAAGCCTGGAGATGACATTTTGGGTAATTTCAAGTTCCTCTAATACTTCCATGTGAGTACGCTATATTCCATACCCCCTTGTACTCCCGATAATTTTGCAACGTAAAAAAAAAACACCATCATGCTGCCTCTGTGTCACAACCATTAGGGTATGTCACTAAGTGGCTTACAAAACGTAAAAGATTTTACTTCTCTGCCACCATTCATTATATACTCTTCTTTTACACTCTTGTCATCGTGACTTACTGTTGGCGTCACCTGGTGGCTTCCTGTAATTTGCAATTTATTGAAAACATGTGTGATAATTTTTAGTTCAGAGTACAATTTATGTGTTAATCTGAATTATCCTTTATTTATAGACAGGAGACATTTTGGCTTATTGGTAAGTGTTAAACAATTTCAAATCATTAAAGTTATCCAAAATAAATGATTAAATGAGCATTAAAAATGGCAAATATTACATATTCGAAAAATAAATACTTTAGATGTGAAGAGGACAGAACTCAGTACCTTTGGTTCCGTAAGCACATAACATAGCTCTGGTCCAAAATTATTACTTCAGTACGGAGGCTGTTACTGGCTTATATAAGAACCACCGCTACACACTCCTCCTCCAGTGAATCGGTGGATAGGTGAACAAACATTATAGTTGTTATGGTGAGTGTGTGATTTGTTGTTGTTGAGTCAAGTGTGTCTGACGACTTTGTTTGCTGCTTCAACTTTGATTGCTCTTGAGGCGGGTAGATGGCGCCACGCCATCTGCGCTAAGGTTAGATTTTCTCAGTTTATCGTCAATGTCACCAATGAGAAGGATATAACTCATTACCTTTGATTCCATAAGCACATAGTATATCACTCGACCAAAATGATCACTTAAGTCCAGAGGCTGTTACTGGCTTATATAGGAATCACCACTATGTTTGCATTACACGGAATTGGAATAACGTTATGTTTCCATTGCAAAAATCTCATTTTGTTAAGTTTTGATAGTTATGTTAAGGAAAAATCAAAAAAGGATCGACTCTAGAGCCTTCTTGATGATTCCGTAACAATATCATATTTTTTGCTAAATGTGCCCTCAAGTAGCCAATACTATTACCCTGCTCACATTTTCTATGTTTCCTATAATCTCTTTTTTCAAGTTTATCCTGGGAAGTGTAAACCAATTTTAAACATTCCTTTATTTAATTTATCGATGTTTCTGTGGAATATTAGCATTCATGTAGCATCAAAAATGACACTTTCCTGTGACTTCATTAACTTTCTACAAGCATCAACTTGAAAGAAATCGATATATTTTAAGGTTTAAGAAATAAATGTGAGTCTTCCTACTTAAACTACTCTCCAAAGTATTTTCCTCAAAAGAATATCTTACTAAATACCTATACTTAAGAAAGATTTAGCAGTTACTTTTTTTAAAAATTTTTTTCATAAAGTAAAAAAAATGAAGTTATGAAACTTAAACAAAGATTTAAAATGAAATTCCATCTTAGAAAAATTCATAATGTAATATTCGAACATTAAAAAGCCTTTATTAAAAGATCAGTTCAAAGAAGCAAACAATACCTTTAAATGTTTTTGTGTGAGTTTCAAAAAGTTGAACGAAAAATAATTTTCTTTTGTATAGCTGTATCTTACATTTTCTGCATTAATATAAATAAAAAATGTTATTTATAATTTTTTTTCTTTAATGGGAAATGTAAATCCACGAAAATATAAATCGTTTTATCTTTCATACATTTAAAGTACTTTAGCTAGATATAGTAAGTGATATAGTAAGCTATTCTATGACTCAAATGTAATAAACAACAAGTGCATTTTTCTTAAAAAGTCAACACGTACATACAACTTAAGATTATGACACAAGAGGTTTTCTTTTTCTTTTGACATTTTACTGCAAAAATAATATTTTTGCATTTGTCATAAGCATTTTTGTTTTATAATACATTAAAATGAGTTTTCTTGCCTAATCCTAACTTCTAACTCATGCTGCACCCAATACAAAAAGTATATTGATTACGATAATGATCCAAAAGAGAATGTAGTACTATATAAATGAGCAGTACAATAAGGCAACCCGTCTAAACTAATATTCTCAGTATTACTTAAAGTCTCTCTCATCACATAATTGCATTACCTGTTTTTGCTATTGTGCTATATTTTCATGAAATGATCTCAGTCATCGAAAAGTTATTTGAGTTAGTGTAACCTTAAGCACAGGTCAATGCGTTATTAAAAGTAAATGTGGTTATTTTAAATACACCTTCAAGAAAATTAAATATAGCACACCTAAATAGAATTGCGCATTAAGTTGTATAGGCTCTATTGTTACAGATCAATGAAATGTGTAAAACACTCTCATTTTCCTTAAATATTAATGTAATACTTTGAGAATTAAAAAAAAATGTAGAATATTATGAATGTGACTTTATTCAAGTTAATCGAACTCATTATACAACAATGTTTCACTCAAGTTAGTATTCCTACTGAAAAGAAAAGGCAGAATATTGTATCAAAATGTTTCTAAACTACTAAGTTCTTTAATTTTTATCTGTCAAAATATTGAGAAAATAAGATAAATCTATTCACGGAGCAGCAGCTTTCAATAATCTTCTTACTTTAAATAATTGGAATTCAGTTCCAGTGCATTATTAAATGCATATGTGCAAGAAAATTGATATCGAATGAATTTGCTTTGAATAAAGAGAACGAAAAAAATAAAGTGATCATCTTTATTTTTATTATTATGCTCATTTTTCCTAATTTTACTGTATCTCTCCAGATTCAACTTTCAAGAGTTCGAAACAATGCATTGATGTATTTTTACTATGAACGTAGTTCGTTGAAAAAGTGATAGGTAAGAAAAAGAAACAGGCAAAACTAAAAAAAAACAATGCAATCACTCGTTAGTAAAGTGAAACTCTAGGAAGATATAAATGTTTCCACTCCAAAAAAAATGAACACGAATGGGTAATGGATTTTGATGTACTGATATATACTAAAGAATATAAAAATAAATATTGCAGATTCATTAATTATTAAATTTGAAATAAGAACGTTAATATAAAACTCTATTTTGATGTAATTCATGAAAAATAATTATACATATGTAGTAAATTTGGCGAGTTAATTTGTAACGCTGATATGTGTTTATCTAAATTGGTTCTTTATATCAAGGGTTGTCGATGGATATTTATGTTGATTGTCTCTGGATAAATAGAAAACTGCTTCTGCATTAGTTTTAATTTTCCTTTATTCATGGTCACAGACATATGAAATTCAATATAATTTAGAATAATTAAGTAAATGGGACGCACACACACAATACAGCAACGGTTAGCAGCAGTAAGTAACATTGCACAAGACGAAGGCAAAGACAAAGAAACAAAGAGAAAGAGAGTAGACAGCGCTCTGGGTTTAAATACTGGCTCTGAAGGTCGCTTGAGTCCTTTCAAAGGGAGCCGTGATTGGTTGGAAACGAGTGGGAGCGATTACATTACGGTTAAGATTAACTTGTCAGTCTTAAACCATAGAATTAAAAAATATTTAAAGAAGGTTCTTTAAAAAGAGTTAGCTAAAAATTTACTAGAGGGAATTATTTTTTTTTTACATATATATTTTAAAATCTATAACGCCTTGAAGTTCATTTCCCTTACACTCATATTAACCAAGTGACATGACATTTTTTTCTAGAACGGTTATGTCGCATCCTATCTCCCTGTGTCCGCTTGACGCTGTGTTTCTGAACATCTTGTAAATTTATATATATATATTGTTGTACAGTTGTACAGTTGCAAATTTTTGGCTTAAGGAACCCAGAATGCAGGTTTAAACACTGTCATTTTTGCCAGCTTGGTAATTTACCTGTACTATTTCACCTGTAGTTTTCTAATTCTACAAGGCTGTATGGAATGGGGAAATGTTTGATTCAAATTTATCTAAGTATCGCTTTAAAACCGCAACGATCGTCGTTTTATATTTTGTAGTACTGAGTTTTCTATCATTGGACATATTTAAATTAAGTGTTTAATTTAGAAATTCAATCAGTGGTAGATTTTTAACATCTGCAAAGTGAATATTGAAGTCTCCACTTAAAATCATCGGTACATTATCATATTTTTCACCAAATCTTTTTTCGAGTATTTCAGAACCTTCTTTTGTATAAATCATCAAATTTTCGAATAAAAATTGTTGTATCTGTCTCATAGATTTTCCAGGCGAAATATAAACGGCAACCACATTAATATGTATTGCCCATTCTCGGAATCGCAACGAGCAATGCACAGTATATACACATTGAACTTTTCACTAAACCCATTAAATTTCACGTATAAGATATACACAGCACTCTACGTCAGCTGTATAGCTACAGATATACTACTAAAAGCATGTCGGTGACGCTAACACACGAGATTTCACCCATGCAAAAATTGTCTAAGGCGAACAGCACACTGCGTGTGCGCCAGTCAGAGCATGTCGGTGACGCAAACCCATAAGATTTTCCCCTACCCAAAAGTGCCCAATGCCGCTAAAGAAGTTTTCACTTCAAAAATTAAATGAGTGAGTGAGTGAATATTAACGTCCCACTGTTCAGCTACACATGGGCTTTTGGCGACGAACCACGTAATTTTGAACCATGGTCAAGTGATGCGAACAACACTTGGTATGGCACCCTCCTCTTCTAACTACCACACCACACCAACGGGGGGGGGCATTTGAGCTCTTGACAGATTTAACGTGCATCACTCCTCTACACGGTGGGTCTTCAGTGGTACTGAGCTTGAATGCATGACACTCTAGCCATGATCCGAGATACCTTAACCACTTGGCTACCGCGGCCCCAAAAATAATTTATATATATATATATATATATATACATATATATATATATATCGTGTTTCGAATCAACAACAAGGCTTTTTGAAAATGGTTTTTATTCAACGAGCAATCTGAGAGAAAACGGATACGAAGTATAAGCAGCGCTTACACTTACGTCCAGATGTCTTAAGTACCCTTCTTAAGGCAAAGTTATATTTGAAAGTTAAGCATGACATATGAGGCTATAAAAATTAATGATTTAGGATTAGAAGTGTTCTGTGTGTTTAAGGCCATCTGTTCTGTGAAATAAGTGGGTGATTAATTTAAGACTTGAAGATGTAACGGAAAATAAAAGTTAAATGTTGAATTGGGAAATTAATTTTAGGTCTAATTTATCATATATATCATAGGTTCTCAACGCGGGCGATAACGCCCTCTTGTGGGCATTTGAGACTTTCAGGGGGGTAGTAAGAGACCCAGCGAAAATTAGGGGGCACTGAGATGGCACAGAGGGGTGTGGGCAGATTAACCAAATATTGTCTAAAAAAGCATGCTGATTATGTACTAACAAAAGTAAACTTTATATAATACTAGTTACTTTATGTTTTTGTACGTATTTAAATAATTTCTATCACGTACCTTACTGGCGCCAATTCGAAAAACTCAGCATATTTTTTCGCTTCGACTGCATCTCATTTCATGTATTATCCAAGAAATATAAATAAACATGTTACCCAGAAATTAACGAGTAATTCTTTAAAGACTGAAACTGTCAATTTAATTTTTTAGAAAGCAATACTTAATGATGTATTTTTTTCGCATCAATCAAAACCCTTTACCTGTCTTTATAACTGGTAAGCTCTAAAACTTTAATTCCTCTCTTTTAAATAAAGAAATTGAGTAGCATTTCAATTCTAACACACATGTCATACCTACTACTAAAATATATAATATTACACACTTAACTATAATCGTAGCAATAGCTATTTCAGATTCGAAATTAAAAGAAAATTGGGGGCTTTAGAAAAAAAAATAAAAAAATATATTACATTAGTAATAGAATATTTTTTTTAAAATTTAATTCTTGTTTTCACCCTGTTTTTGGTACGCTCTTATTTCTCTGGAGTGGGAGGGGGGCGGTATCGAAATATTTACTAGAAAAGGGAGCACCAATGCAAAAAAAAAAAGGTTGGAAACCTGTGATATGCCGGCATTCTATACTATGCCGGACGTTTTTAGGCAAAGTATGAAATATGAGATTTATTACATACTTTGCCAAGGCATTGTATAGATTGCCTAAGCATTCTATAGTATGCCTAAAGATATTTAGGCAAAGTATGAAAAAGGTCATGATAAGGATATTATATCAATGACTTACATTCCTAAAAAGCACAAATGTTATTCTGACAAAATAATGAGAGTGCCATTAAAAAAAAAATTGCTAAATTGTGATTTCGCATATACTTGTATTAAAATTCCTTCACAAGTTCCAAGTTGATAGAAACCATCTTATTTCTCACTCATTACAAGTGCCAATATATTGGCATTCGGAAAAAAATTAAAGTTTTGTACTACATACCTTTTTTTTAAAAATAATTTTCTGTTTTTTCTGGCAGGTTTCACCTAGGTGGATGTACAGTTCAATATCATAACGTGTAACATTTTTGTATTTGGTTGAAAGTTCTTTCAGAATTCTATCACCCCCTCCCCCAGAATCCGGAATTTAATTTTGCTATTGACAAATTAAATTCCTAGAACAAGTTCACATCGTCAAACTGGGTGTCAAAATTACCGGTGACAATTGGTATCACCTATATGGTGCCTCACTAAAAAGGGGACACCAGCCCCTGGGGAATGTACTAGGTATGGAAATGCTAAAAATACCAATCTGCGGCCCATTGGGGTAAAAAAAGAATCCGTGACGTAATACTGTATAGCAGTTCTTCCGAACAGTTTTCTGTTCTGGACCGGTCAAGGTTTGATAATTTTACGCCGGCCTGCTGAGGGTAAGGTGTTGATTATTTATATTTTAAATTGTTTTGATTTGATAATTTTATTGTATTTAAACATGCCTTCAGATTAAAATTCAGTTGCACCAAAAAAAAATTATAAAATGATTTCACATAAAATATAAAGTGATTTCCATGGAAAGTCGCACAAACACAAGAAAAATACACCCCAGTAAATATAATGGAAATAATTTAATGCTTCTTGAGTGGCCTGAAACCCTTTGATCCCCGGACCAAGGGTTGGGGACCACTGTTTTATGGTACTGACGCCTTCTTTAACAGTTTAAATGAGTTTACTTTTATTTTCCGCAAACATCACATCATAGCTATTCAGCAATCAATAGTTGCTGGGTTCCTTCTTAGTAGTCATTTTGGCATTTTTTATATCAGTTATTAACTTCTAGTAAGTAATTTCAGTTCAGAAATTACCTTTTCTTTTGGAGCATCAATTCGAATTTCGGGCAACTAGCCGTTGAATAGTTGTTTCACGTCTATGGACCATGGGCCGGCAACCTTTTAGCTGTTGCGTGTCAAACCAATCTACCAATATGATTCAGCAAACCGCACAGTAGAGCATTTTTGAAACAATTCAAAAATTTACAAATTTGTTGAATAGTGAAAAGTGCCACTGAGAATTGTATCGCGTGCCCCATGTGGCACGTGTGACATAGGTTGCCGATCCCTGCTACAAAACATGGCTCCTTCTTCAACACGTGCTCCTCCATTTATAGCGTGCTCCTCCATTTTCAGGTAGCACAGGAAAAAACAAATTTTTTACGGGACAAGTTTAAGTAAAATTGAGTATTTTGATATTTCCGAACAAACAGCAATGTACAACTAACAGATTCTGAACCAGAGACACGCGTTAAAAGTTTTATGTTTTGCCAATTTACCATATACGAAATGAATCTGAGATGTATTTCATACTTTGCCGGTTTCTCATTGAGCATTCTATAGAATGCCTAGGCAATGTATGAGATAGGAATCACACACACACATTTCATACATTGCCGGCTAGACTTAGGCATTGTATAGAATGCCGGAGATTTCATACTTTACCGGTAACATATATACTTGGAAACCTAAAATTATGATATTAAATTTTTTGGACCTCTAATTATACAAAGCAAATCTAATATGAAATGAAATATGTTTAATTATTAAACATGTAGCGCTATGTGACTGTTTGTGGATTACAGAGCAACTGTACAGTTAAAATTACTAGAATGAATGAATAACAATACACAAGATGCTATTGTAAATATTTAAATATAACTTAAATATTATTAAAATTTGTCATGTATAACTTAAACCCATTGGAAATCAAATTATAAATAAAATTAATAGGGTCTTCATACAATACATATATATCTTACTTTTAATCTGTTTAGTAGTATGCTTCATAAAAACTGTATATTATAGAAGCGATGAATGCAAAGTGTTTACAAAAAGGAAAATAATTCTGCTGACAAGTGTTTTTCTTGTTTCAAACATTTTTGATATCTCGGAAAATGTTTTATTATTTATTAACTGAGTTTCTAAATTGCTCATATGCAGTAGAAGACTTTTCTCTTTTAAATGCTTATCACTTAGCTTTGAAGCAGTAGAACTGCGTTTATACTCTCAAAATGATACAAAATGCATGCATTATTAATCACAGGCTAGAAGAAATAATGAAATTTACACTCGTCTAAAAGTTTGAATATATTTATTCCTTCACATTCTCTCAGATTTATTAAATTAAAGTTTACCGATGAAAGTTTTTTTCCCTCGTCAACTTTCTTGTTTAACAGAAATATTTCCCAGAGGTACAACAATAAAATAAAAAGTGAGAAAAAATAATTATCTGTGTTATTCAAATGAAGTGAAGCCATTTTAAACTTTACTTTAATAAGCACTGAATAAGTCTGTTTTGAAATATATTTTTTAAAAAAATAATACAAATAAACGAAAGGCAGTTTAAATATGCCATGCGATTTTTATTTTCTTTAAATAATTAAATAACTACAATCTGTTCGTCTGACATTATTTTACAGAGCATATAACATTCAATCAGATTATTCTTTTCCCCCTTCAAAACTGATATAACATATTAGAAAATACATGCTCAAAACACTTGTGTTAAACCACCTAATATTATGATATGCAATGTGTGGAGAACTACAAAAATCTAATATTCTAAAAACTTCTTTCCCTCGTCTGGATAGGATGAAAAATATTATTTATGTAAGAGTATTCTTTATAAATGTTCTACTATTTAGCTTCTGTTTTTTGAAGATTCGTATTTTCGTTACTTTTATATTGAATAACGATGTATGAGACGTTCACTTTAGTTTGAAATAAATATTGCGTTTTATACGTATTTTCTGTAAAGTCTGCTTATTTTAGAATAATAATACCTAATAGTAGTATTATATTTAAACAAAAGATTAATGAAGGTTTAAGAACGTTTATTAAAAATTCTCAGTTAAATATGTTTTATATTTAAAGGGGGGCTTTATAAATAATTTAGTATAATAGTATAGTTGATATTATACTGAACTATATATAAAGTTCTTGACTTTTGAAATATGATTAACATATTTAAAATATATTTAAACATTTTAATCGTCTTTTGAGCTTACTTAACCATTTTTCCACAACATGACTTTGAAATGAATTAATTATTCATTTATTAGTGCAGAGTTTGAAATAGTAACTTGCAGATTTTGGAATAAAATACATGGGTGACTTAAACTGAAGCTGTGATTCATTAATAACAACTCAAAAATATAGAAATATAATATAGTGAATATTTTTAACGCCGTACTACAAAGAAATACTGAGACCATTGGTGATGAACCATGCAAATTTGAGCCTCGGGCAAGTGGCGAAATCTGAGCTGTCATATCTATTTCCAAATTATCTCAACACGCCAACAGGAAGACTTTGAGCCTCAACAAAACCCTCTTTACACAGCGGGTCTTCAGAGGAAATAAATATCGAACTCATCACACTAGACTACAGCAATTATAGTAGAAATATATATTTTTATTTATTGAATAATTCAGAAGAAAATTTGGTATTGCACGAAAGACTAAATAAATCCATTTTTTTTATAGAAGTATAAAAACTTCTTTGGGGTTATGAATTCATGACCGGTGTTGTTTCTTTTGAGTTCTGAACTCAAGTCTTCAAGTGAAACGTTAAAGACCCTCCGTGTAAATAGACCGATATTTATTTAATATTTAGAGGGCCAATTGATGTGGTGTAGAATCTTGGAGAAATATATGCACCTCAGATGTCATTTACGTCATTTAACCATAGTTCAAAATCAAGTGGTCCTTCGAAAATGTCAAAATGTGATATTTATAAATAATGAGTCAAGAAGGGTACTAGTTTTAGGAATAATATTTGAAAAATACTCGTGAGAGAAGAGATAAATATATAATCTAACTTACCTTATACATCAGTATTTCTATTTATGCATTGCAGGAAATTTTACTTCATTTCTTACTCCTTTTTACAATTACACTATTGCTGATTCATTGTTATTACAGATACATTTTTATTCTGTGCAGGAAAGATAGATCGAAACAAAACTTTCGAATAAAAATCATAAATAACTTTTCAATTTTAAATCTTTGAGATTATTTTTTTAAAGCTCAACAACCAATAAAATTAATAATTGGGATGAAAAGTATCAATCTCAATAAGTTTAGACCAATAAAACTATTCCAACACTGCAACGAAAACGAAAATAAATGTCAATCAAACTAATATAGCAATTATTAGTGTATTTCTATAATACAAAAAAATCAAAAATGCTGCATTTCTCATATACCCGTTTTTAAGAAACCTTTGGAGGAAATTAATAGGACCCATTTTGTTCCATTTAATTATACAACCTAATTTAATTCAACGATTGATTACCTTATATGATCCAGAAAGTGATACTCTGGTAACTAGAAAAGGCTCCCAGACACTCCGCTGGGACTTGGAAGGCTCCTCGGAGAATTTCCCTTTGGTCTGCTGCAGTGAAGTTCTCTTAATCAACCAAGGGGTGTGGGGAACAGACGAACCGATTAATTATAGGGTTCTTGCTCTGACATAATCCTATTGGATCTCTTCTTGCGGTATTATGTGAGGTCTATCGCAAAGGTATGTGTTTTGTTGAGCAATTTCTCCTTTCGATAAAGTTAGTTCGAGTGTTGACTTTCTGGGCTGTAAGTAGATTGTAAAGGTTGGTTAAGTGGTTTTATTCGTTTCGCAGTTATTAATGGTTAGTTTGTGGGAAAATGATAAAAATGTCACTATACTATATTTTTATAATGATTCTATTCGGAGATATACAGATACATTTTGTAGAAATATTACGTTTTTATTTTGAAGTTATTACATGATTCTATCAATGTTTGTACAGTAATAAACTTTTAAAATAAGAAAAAAGGGTATTGTAAGAAATCAAATAATGAAAATAAAAGCCGAAAGAATACAAATACACTTTTTAGTTTTAATTTTTAAAAAATCAAATCGGAAAAAATATTTATGAAACATTTAATTTAATTGCGATAAATTCATGTTTTTGCATGCTAAAATATTGGTAAAAAAATTTACATTGCTTTATCGAAGAGGAAAATTTTTGTGTTACGCCATAAAAGGACGAGACACTCTGTAACTCATTCTAATTTGTTTTCAAACCCAATTGTACCTATATCAATGAAAGCATACTTTTTTCTAGGTATTCTTTCAAGGTTGGATTATGTTAAACTATATTTTTATATTTTTAAGAAAATCATTATAAATTTACATAAGTTTGATCGGCGATCATTTTAATTATTTAGAATTGTATTAAAAAGTTTTGAACATTTTGATATATAATATCGTTATTTATATGATTGCAAAAATAACACATTAATTTGTAATATTCTGAATGTTATTTTTTGAAAGATTTCAATGGAGAATCATATTTATATCTAATATAGCTTCTATTATGTCATGCGTTGGTATTTTCAGAAGGACTGATTAACAAATTGTTCTTTCATCTTCTAAGCCAGTTTCAAAAACTTTCCATATTCTGATTGTTAAGGTAATAGTTGGCGCTTTTTCAACAGGGGTGTTGCAGGAGTGTATCCCCGAGGGAGCAGGTAGCTGTGTGTATGACGATATAGAGAGAGGAGTATTTGAGAGAGAGAGTCTGAGTAGAGTTTGTGAGGTTATGATGAGGTGTGTGTAGTTAGTAGCTGTAAATAAAAATTTTCATTTGTTATTAGGTAGAGGTAGTTAATTCTAGATAGATAGTAAAGTCAATACACAGATATTTATGTTTTTGTACTTAATTGACATTCTTACATCCGTTCACTAATACCTTACGTCTGTCGTATATGATTGGATTGTAATTGCTGTTTTAACAAAGTATAGTTTAATTTACATTCTCTATTTGACACAGTATACATGATATGGTTTATGTGCCATTCAGAACTCAAATAATCAACCTGCATCTACTTTTTACCTCCTAAAGGACAGTTTACTACTGTCATATGTTCATAATTCCGATTAAATTAAAACAGTTGACTGATACCGACAGCGACACTTAAAGGGAAATCATATGTTTATCCTTGAAGTGGCGCACTTATTCGGTAGATTAGAACCATTTACCTTTGGATCCGAAACCGAGTAACTTACCCACTACATCAAAATGATCATTATGGTGCGGAGGTTGTTACTGGCTTATACAGATGGTACCACTACATACTCCCCCACCAGTGAGTTGGTGGTTAGGCGAACGAACGATGAAGTTGTTATATGGAGCATGTTGGCTGCTGCGTCGCTAGTTGTGATGACTTTGTTGGTTGCGTCATTCGTGCTTGACGGCTTGAGGGTTGCGTCACCATGTGACGGCTTGAAGATTGCGTCATTCGTGCATGACGGCTTGAAGGTTGCGTCACCATGTGACGGCTTGAATATTGCGTCACTATGCGACGGCTTTGGTAGAATTTACGGTGGATTGATGGCGCCACGACAGTTCAGAAGGTTGCGTTTTTCTGAGTTCAGCCAGGGTCACCAATCTGGTGGCGCGCTTTACCGGTTGGTTGGATCCGAAGCTGAGTAACTTACCCACTACACCAAACTGATCACCATGGTGCGGAGGTTGTTATTGGCTTATATAGATGGTACCGCTACATCCTTAAAGTCTCTTAAAAGATTTTTTAAATAATAGTTCTGGATGTAATTAACACATTTTCTTGACAAATAAGAAATGTTCCTCACATTATCATAACATATTGTGATGTACTGTGAAAAAAATAGTCAAGTTAGAGAGTAATAAATTTATGGTTTATTTTACCATTACGACTTTACCATCTTCCATACTTCGCTTTCTCGATCTCTCACCATTCTCATCTCTCAGCTGCTTCTTTTCCCTCTCGGCCCTCGCGTATTTTCGGCCCCTATAATTTGAGGTTGTGGTCCCAGAAGAAATAATCTGATCTTCTATGACTTTACAACATACACTGTTGACCAGACCATTCACCTTGAAGGAAGCATTCAAAAAGCGGGGCATTTTGAAATGCCTATACCATAACTATAAATGCAAATTAGTATTTTAGTGAAGATGCTAAAATAGTCACCTGCAGCATCATCAACAACCGTCAGCTATGTAGGAAAGAATATAATGCTAATTTGAAATACAGGAAATATTTTGGGTATGTTTATCTTGAGGGAGCAGCTCAAATAAGCTTCGTCCAGTACATTTCCTTCCAAAGAAGAAAAATAAATCTTTCCAAGAAATTAGTGACTGTATAGTACGTAATTAATCAACAGTGATTCCCCCTCTTAATCGATGAATACAAGGGAGGGAGAAACGGAACACACACAATGGTACCATTGTGCCCTCCTCGCTATTTCACAACACATGAAGACAAGCATGGTGTGTGCAAAGACAGATTTTTATGCTATATCGAGTCATTTTACAGTAATCAGCCTTTTGCAAGGAAATAGGTAGCCATTCGACGTCATTCAAGACTGGTGCGAGAACTTTTTAGGTTTTTCACAAGTCTTGAGCAAAGTAAGGTCGATAGTTGATTTGGCTCAAAATTTGTGAACATTGTTCATTTCTTGATAATTTTCTACGAGAACCCATGTGTGGCCGATGGGAAATAATTGTTGTCTTTAAAAGAGATTGGTCCACCTGTGGAGACAGGAGAACCAATCTCTTGTAACAGTGGGGTTTGTCATCTTGGGTACATCATCAAACACTGGTTTCATTTTTTCCCTCACCTCACAGAAGTTTGCATTTTAAGTCATTTCACGTTTTTACTGTGTATGAGTTTTATATTCAAAAGACTTTGCTTGAATATTTCTTGTCCTTATTGGTGTAATATTTTCTATAACTATCTGTGAGTAATCGATAGCTATCTATGAATATCTTAATCGGCTTAGTTGTTCCTTTAAAATACAATCCACATTTTCTTCACTTGAACTTTCTTTTTTTTTTTAAATTTTATTTCATTATCATTTTTTTTTTTCTAAAACTAAATATATATTTTTTTTCTTCTAATTATTAGACAAAATTATTTCAAATATCTGTGAAAAAACATCATGTTTTTTGTTAGCTTTATTATGCTCCTCAAAAAAATATTTTAAAAAAATCACCTTACAATTAATTTTGGTTTTTTCTTTTAAATATTTCAAGTCGTTAGTTTTTTATTTGAAAGAAAGGAAATAATTAAATTTAAACTATCAAACTATTAAAGATTACTTTTTTTATTTTGCTTCAAAATATTTTTTTTTGTTTCAGAAACTGATGGAAAATGTCATACATTTTTGATATGATACTCCCTCAAGTAAGCAGATTAAAAAGAAACTATATGTTCTGACATTGATATATGAGAGGCGTAAAAATGTAGTTATAAAGTTGGAAACTTAATTACATACTTTTTTTGCTTAGGAGTATTCTAATGCTATATAAAATAATTTTATTAAAAGAAAGGGAGTATTTTTAAATTGATAAACATTTTCTTTCTTAATTAAGAACTTCAAAAATTGATATATGAAGTGAAATGTACAAACATATAATCAATGTATTTTTCTGACCAAATTTTTAAGGCACCGATAATCAATCGTTGGGGCACGCCGACATAGAGGGATGTGATAATCCTATGTTGGGGTGCAAACATATCGAAAAGATGGAAATAAACGACTTTTTGAGAAAAATTAATTTACTGTAAATTACTTAAATTATATAATATATAAAGAAACATAAGCAAAAATTTTATACATATTTAGATAATTTGTACGGTTTATAATTAAGAATACTTGGTAAGCTTTGAATGTTTTTTTCTATTTATGTATTAAATGTTATATTTCAGCATTTCATATAATGTTTATATTAAAGAAAATGATACAATATGAAATTTTTCACATATTATTCACACAAATTTAAAAATTTAAACTTTTTGAAGAAAAATTTGGAAAATTTTACAATTTTACTATTTTTGTAATTATTATTTTTGTAATATCCTTAAGTATATTCTAAACAACTTTCGGGATCGATTTTACAATAACTTAATTAGTTTTTGGAAAAAAAAATTTTAATGCTTATATACATGGTAAAATTCAGCTAAGAAGATAATATACTGCTGTTTGTAAAAAATGCAAAACTATGAAGGAATCATTAGAACAAAATGAAAAGACTTGTATTATCACAAATAAATGACGAAATTTTCAAAGCAAGAAATCAGTATTAAGTGACCGAAATCAGTATTTGGTGTAGCCACCACGCGCTGCAATAAGTGTTGCTATACGACGTGGTATGGAATCAAACAGATTTTGAATGTCTGCTTCTGGAAGAGAATTCCGTATTACTTTTATGTGGAGCAAAAGTTCGTCTTTTGAAACTGCAGGACGTGGATCACGAGCGAGACGCCGACTAACCAAATCCCACACGTGCTCAATAGGTAACGTATCCGGCGAATAAGCAGGTAAAGGAAGAAATTGCAAGTGCTGGGCTGAACAGAAGTCTCAAACAGTCTTTGCAAGATGTGGGCGTGCATTATCCTGCTGAAAGATAAGTCCAGGAATGCCTTGAAGGAAATTAATGATTTCGGGCTCTAGCACTTCACGGTCGTACCGATTGCTATTGAGATTACCTTCAATTCGTAGCAAATTGGAGCGTCCATGATACAGACTCTCACCCCAAACTATAACTAAGGGTGTTAGGTGGTTATGCCGTTCAATAAAGCACTCTGGAAGGCAGCGTTCACCGGTATAGCGTCTAACATGAATGCGGCCACATGGTCCCACAATTGAAGCGTGATTCATCTGAAAAGACAACTTGATGCCAATCAGCTTGCCAGACTCTGTGCTCATGAGCCCATCGCAGATGAAGCCGTCGATGGTTTGCCATGAGGGGTATCCTGTATAAAGGCACCCTTGAACGCAATCGACGGTGCAGCAGACGTCGACGAATTGACGAAGTCGATGTTAGGAAACCTGTAGCATTAGACCAACGTGCTGGCAACTGCCTCGAGGAACCTGTAAGGTCATTCACCACTCTGCGGAACACGTCTCGATCGTCGCGAGCTGTCCGTCGTCAACTGCCAGTTTTTTTAGTTGTTCGGTGCTCGTCGGTCCACTGATTCCAAACTCACATCACTGTGGGATTCTTCCGCTGTACATGAGCTCATATTGCATGATAGTAAAATCCTCCTTCTTGAAGGCCGATAATCCTCCCCCGTTAAAACTCCGTTTTGAAATTTTTCTTATTTCGTCGTGGATTCATACTTTTGTCTCAGTAAACGTTCGCCCCTTACAAATTATCATTAACTGTTTTCAACGTTCTGCCACAGCCTTCTGTTTATACGCTTTCAGCATCAGTTTAGAGTTTGCTGAGCACACCACGCATTCGCGGTGGCTTTGAAATCTCACTATTTTATGTAACATCCTGTAACTGATATTTTCTGTAAAGTTCATTTAACTCTGATGATTCCTTCGTGGTGTTGCATTTTTTTACAAACAACAGTGTATTTTCTGCATTTTAATTTGTTTTTAAAGTATTCAAATTACAACAAAATTGATCCCTAATTTTGTTACATGCTTTATATATAGCACACAGGAAAAAAATAGAAGTGATTGTTAAATAATTGTGGAAAGAGTTGCATTTTGAATGCGCTATCAGTCTAAAGTTTATAATTCTATCACTAACACTATCACTTTAAAATTTATAATTCTGAAAAAATAATTATAATAACCTTAAATAAACTTAAAATACAATTTAAAGACATGAGTTATGTAGTTTTCTTTAAAATATTTGCATTTTCGTATTTTTTCAACTCAAACATTTTTATAAATGATCAATTTTTAGAAAGTATTAAATGCACAAGAAAATTCAAGAAAAAATGTTAATTTTTTTTCTGTAATAGCATAACTTTTATTTTTTCCTCTTCTCATAATATTGAAGTATTTTATTTGTATGAAAAACATATGAGAAATAAGAAATGAAATTATGAAATTATTAATATAAAATGCCTTAATTCAAAATTTTAAAAGCACACATTTCACAAAGAAAAATGTGCATTATTGTAATGACTTTGTAATATCCCCCTTTATATATTACACCTTTTTTAGAGCTATTACTTCTCTTTTTAAAAAAGATTTTTTTTATCAATACTATTTTTGTAGCTTTTTTTTTCTAGAAATTGGGCGTTGTCGAATTACCTAATTTGTTAATTTTTATTTTTCAAATGAAGTTTTATACAACTTGTATGCAGGGGGTGCGATGAAACTTAAGTCACAAATAGTGGAAGTTTAAAGGGAAGGCTTTTGAGGCAAAGGACATTTTAATACAGGTAATCCCAAATACACATACGCAAGAAGGCATATTGTGAAGTTATATTAATTTGAATATGTAATTTATTTAACTGCTTATAAAACCTTTTTAATTTCTTATTAAAGTATTTTTACAGATGCCGGCAGAGTGGCGTGGTTGATTAGTAGCTGGCCTTCTGCACCCAAGGTTGCAGGTTCTAAATCAGCCCAAGTCGGTGGATTTTCATAATGCAGGAATATTGCGGTAATGTAAACTGCAATAATTACGAATGGTATAAAGAAGTTCTACCTTCGTGGTTAAAAAAAAACCCGATTTATTTGTGAAGTTTAAATTTTGAGGCTTGGAAGCCTGCAAAACAATTCGCGCTACAATTGGTAGTACAATAACAATAAAAAATATTTTCTACTTATGTTTATAAGTATTTTGGTACCTTCTGGTGGTTACAGTTAAGGAATTATATAGGAAATTGTAAACATTAAGTTAATGGTAGAGTGTTCAATACTTGGGTTTTTACTTTTGAAGGGCTCAGTTTTATAAGAAGTGTTGTTTGCAAATTCATACAAAATTTTAGAACTTAAATGACATAAGGAAAAAACCTTTCTCTTCTTCATCTAAATCGAAACTGTAATTTGTATCTATTCTATTGTATAACAATTGAAACTATTTCAGCAATCACAAAGTTAAAATTTCACAAACAAACTAAACAAAAGCATAAATGATAAAAATTTCATTTTCGAAAAAAATATATAACTGTAAGTTATGCAATAAGGCAATAAATGCAAATCAGAAAATGAATGCGAAAAAAATTGATTAAAATTGTCAAATATACATCTAGCAAATTTGATGTGTTTATAAAACTGACAAATTTTATTTTATAATGACATTAAAATATCTTATTCCGTTCATAACGATGATTTTAAAGTGAGCTTATAAAGGAATGTTTTTAATATTTAGTGCCAGATGAATTAAAATATAAGTATAAATTTATCTAAAAATGTTCTAACAATAAGCATTATTTAAATGCCTTTTTATGGCAAAAAAAAATGAAGAAAAAAATGACATATTTTCAATAATTGAAAAGTGCTAATAAAGTGAAAGTACTTTAGTGAAAAGTGCTCATAAAATAATATTTTGCTTATTTATAGCTAAGTCTTCTTTACAAATCCTGAATTAAGATTTCTGAAAAAGTCAACATTGTTTTCAAAGTTACCTTCAATTGAAATAATAACCAGTAATTTTTGTTAAAATTTTGTTAGTCTGATTAATTTCAATATCAATATATGCACTTTTAAGTTGTATATTTCAAAAGTTCTGGTTCACACTCTATACTGAGGTAATTATGGGGAAATATTATTATAGAAAGATTTCCATAATTGGAAAAATGTTTTGAAACTATGTCAATCTTTCTGCCTTTAAATATTTTTTGTAATAACATGTATATTTTAATTCAGTTGACAAGAATATCAAAAACATTTTAATAAAACACTTTCTCAAAATCACGGTTTTGAACGTTGTTAGGTACCTTAAATAAATAATACCCCTAAAGTAAAATCACGATATACTTATTCCTTTTTCATGAACAATTTTAAATTTATTTGTATTTTTTTAAAAATGCTATTACTACTTTCTCACAATTTAAATTATTCGTAATTTTTTTATATTAGGAAAATCAATGCAGGTTTTTGAAATTAGAATTCCTAAATTACATAAAAATTATTAAAGGAAACCTTTGAGTTTAAATTGCAAAGGAATGGATCCATCAAATATCAAATAATCTTAGTAAGAATCAATACAAGTTTTACTCAATGATAATTTTGTTTCAAAAACGGACGGGAATGAATCTACCATTGCAACAAATATTTATTTTGACATCCTCATTTAGTTCCAGATGGAACTGACTTGATCCTTTAATTCTTGGTTTATCGAGCGAATCAAACAAAATAAATGATGGTTTTCGAAACCTAAATATGCGTAAAAATGAATTGGCCATTTTTTTTCAAAGTCCTGTCCTGTGTACGTGCTTAATGTATTAAAAAACTACTGAATGCCATCAACTGTGTGTGTAATTCCTGACTTTAAAGAAATAATGGAAAGAATAGTATTATCTATTTATTCTTATTTTCATGGAAGGTATCGCAAGTATTTTTTTTTAAACATTTATAAACCCCGTGCACCACCGAACGTATAACACGGGGGTAAACAACACAGACAGAAGAAAGGATAACAACACAAACATCCATGCCTTCTCCGGGATTCGAACCCAGTCCCTGCGGCACCGCTATCGCAAGTATTGAGTAAACGATTGAAATTTTTCGATAAATTCAAACATTCAGATAAACGGAATAAACGCTTTTTGCTTTAAGTTGAGTTTTCTTTTGAAATTGAGTAAAACGTAATAGTGTTCTCTTAAAATATATGATCTGAGGTTTTGTATTATGGAATTTATCCTTTTAACTTAAAAAATTGATTTGTACTTTAAATCATTTGATTTTAAAATCTTTTTGGATTCGCGAGTGGTGCACATTGATATGCAATTGAAATCTCTCGACTAGATTTTCTACTTTTATTTACATTAATATAGCTTATGTCCTACTAAAGCATGGCATCTATCTGTCTTTGAGGGGAAGCGAAAAACAATTCAAAAACACAATAAAAGTTGCAATGGGTTTTAACCGTAATAGCTATCGCGTTCGTAACAAGAGACCAAATGGTATCCGCACATGTCTGCACCATTACTTGTTGCGAGCGCTTGAGAACCTCTATTTAACACATATTTACACGTGTTTCATCAAGAAGTCATGCACAATTATGATTCTAAAGTTAAGAGTAGTTGTAGAGCCCTGAAGAGCTAATGTTAAATTGAGTTTTTTATGTACCTTTTTCTCAGAAACTGTTAAATATAAAAACTTCAAATTTTGTCTGTATATTAATTATACTTATACATTTATACTGAAGTGAGATTTTTTTAAATATGTTGTTAAGTTTTTTTTAAATCATACAATGTATAGGTATCACTATGAGTTGTTTGAAAATTGTCCTTTTTTTCATGATAAGTGACATTTAACAGAATGTTTTGAGAATATAAATAAAAGCTGTCTTCAATATGTATAGTTAGATATCAGTTATGTTCACTGAAATTTGCATCAGGATCCTTTCAGTCAATTCTGAGAAAAAGGTAAACGCAGTTTGAAAAACATCATTTTGAGTAAAATGCATTTTTAATATGAAATATCACTTCTTCACAAAAATTATGAATTACAACTTGTTTTTGCTCCATTTTATTAAGCATTAGCATCCTGTCAATATATTTTAAGTAAAATAGGAAACAGAAAAGTTTTAAACTACTCAGAAAATACATACATAGCATTTTTCAGTTTTTGTTTAACGAGATATTTTGTAAAAATTACATCTACTTTCTCCAAATCTGTATAAATTTTTGAATAATTTGTAGCTGTTATCCATTACAAATATCCAAATATCAAAGATGGCCATAAATTATCATAAATATAATGAGAAAAAATTTATCTGTATGTTTTTAGTGTGCATTTGAGAAAACAGGATTTTACGCCATTTCGAAACTTTTCTTCTGTGTTTTGTGTGTTCACATGCAAACATAACCTTCTAAAACTTTTATATTTCAAAAGTTTCTTTAAACTGGACAAATGATTTCTAAACCAGCCAAAATAAAACTGTTTTTATGTTTTTAAACATGATATTTATGTATTTTTATGTATGTAACCAGCTTCTTGCAACAACAAATGGTATTGCACTTATGAATTATCTGTAGATACCATTCATTCAGAAACTTTTGAATATTTAAGTTCAAAAATTTTCTGTACAATAAAGAAACATTTATATTTATACTAAAATGATATTTTTAAAAAAAAAAATTATTTTTTCAAAAACACATTTTTTTTATCATTACTGAATTTATTTAAAGTTGTCACTTTTGGACACAACATGTGCACTTTAGTTAACTGTTTTTTGTAATATTTCCAAAATATCACTTTAGTATGCTCAAGCATGCATAAGGAATATATAATGTAAACTTGCAGTGTAATTTATTCACATACAGTAAATTTAGAAACATTTAATTCTCTTAAACTGAATTTTTAAAAAAAAAAATTTAGAAAACATTAATTTTTATAAAAAATTTTACCTTGTCAATGTACAACACAATATTAAATAATTATAATTAAAAACACTTATGCATGTAACTATAAATCCCTCATCAAAACCTGACAGTTAATCGTACAGTTATTCTTTTTTCTAAAGTCAATTAATTGCATATGAATAAATAAAAAGCAGGCTTTACACTTGTTTCAGGATATTTAAAAGGCAAATATCTGTCAAAAGTAGGCGTGGCTCACCAGTTGATGATTTTTCTTAAAAGTCATTTTGACATACTTCTAATTGAAAATATTGCATATGTGTTATATCCATAGAAAGATAATGAAATACAGATTTCAGAAATATCAAAAACTTAAAATCGATAAGTTCATGATTTTTAGCTTATTGACTGGCCTTACGACACCGACAGGTCTAGGAAGGTCACAAAGAATGTTAATTTCCATTAAGGAGCTCCAATTCCACCCCTCACAATGCTTTTGCCTTAAGGCAATACTCTTTATGTTTGATGCATAAATACTTTGAAAAGAAATACGAACATTTTATCCTTTTGTTATTATTTCGAAACCAAAAAGTTAGATAAATCGAAGTTTATGAGAGACAGAGGGTTCAGACATATTTAAATTTATTTTTATCAAATTTAACTTTATACATTTATTTGCGTTTGTGCTAGCATACATTAATCTTATTCATGTTTTAAGTCTTAAACTGGTTCTTAGTGCAGTCTGTCCATAACGGTTTCTTGTGCTATTAAACTGCAACAATTCCAGTCTGTAATTCCTTTATCTTCCGTCATTTTTCTTCAAATTATTTCTAGTTTTTTTTTCATTATCTTGATATTGGTTTTATTTTGATAACAAGTTTACATTTTTGTAGTTCAAAAAACTCTCTTTAGAAAAAGAAATTAAATTTTTATAATCATTCGTAGGAAGAATTTTCAATTGATTTTGCTTCTAAGAAATGCATACACCAACAAAGAACAACATGGGGTGTTTGAATAAAGCCTTTTTTCTTAGTTTGAATAAAAAAACAATTCAATATATAAACTGTTAACCTATAGTCCACATCTGTCTCTATTTTTTCCTTTTATCTCCAACATGTATATACTGAACAGAAATGTATTCTCCATTATGCTCTCAGCTGGATTTTTTTTCTTTCTTGAATTTCTTTCTATAAAAAAGAGAAAAAAGGAAAATGCACTCTTGGCAAACAGAATAATAAATTTAAAATTTGAATTTTCAAGTAGTTGTTGTGAGTAGAAAAAAATAAAAAAGCAATTACTTATTTTATTCTTTTTTTAGTATGGAAGCATGTTTTGATTCAAAAACTCTGCATAACAGTATTCAAAACCCAAATAGAACGGAAGCATATGCATTTAATTATGTACAGACATAAGTTTGGTTTCTTAAGCTTTTATAAAATATTTTTTTTTTGTTAAAGAAAAAAAAAAGGTATAAGGTTATTAAACTTAAAATGATTTTTATTAATTATTTACCAATCATTTATTCCGCCTAAAACAGCGTTTCGCAAACTGTGGGGCGCGCCTCCTAGAGGGGCGTGATAGCTCTATGAGGGTGGTGCTAGCATATTGCAAAGTCGGAAACAAAAGATTATTTAAGAAAATAATTATTTTATGAAAATGTAAACAAACGAAATACATTCTGATGTATTAAAAAATAAATACGCAGTTACACTGATATAATGCACTAGTAAAGCTATCAGTACTCCACAGTGTATTTATAGTTAATTTAACAGTACTAAATTAAGAACAAATTTAAAAATTACCAGTGACCCATGGGCTTGACACATTAAAAATTATATCCAAATATTAAGATTTATTTTGATAATCTGTATGGTTTATAATGAATCCCTTAACTGCCGGTTGAAAGTTAAGCAAATCGCTCCCCCCATGCCAGTGTTTCCTCGTAGGCACGCGTATGTGATGTAGGGAGGGGAAGAATAAGAATAAACAAGAAAATCCTATGAAATAAGTAAGTCCTTTACAAACGCTGTCAATGTCCTTTTATTGCATTCTAAAGAATTCAGAATAATTTTTTTGATAGTAGTGCACAGAAGATATTTTACTTCGGAAAGGAGTCTTTGACAATGATCGTTTTGGTTAGCGAGACTTTTACATACGTCGGTGGCACTGGGAGGTTGAAGTCGGGCTGTTGCTTTAGTATAAAAGTATAGTATAATTGAATTCAATACATTGAGGGAGGGGGGCAGGATGACTGACCCAGTATGACTAAATGTTGGGTTGCGAATATTGAAAGTTCGAGAAGCGCTGAAATAAAGTAAATTAAAATGAATGAAAACACATTTTATACACTTTTATACACATTTATACACTATTTATTGAAAGCACTTTTGAAAACTATGTGCATGTGATATATATAAACCAATTACCGTTAAACCGTCCACTAGACGCATTTCTAGAAACTCCTTCCTGAGTCACGCCGCATCTCTCAGATGCATCACCTGATATTTACATTTGAATATGATTTAACCATTTTATTGGTGGGATTTGACTTTAAAGAGTAACGTTTTATCTAAAATATTGACATAAGCTGCAGTGTTGGCTACTGAAACTCTTAATTTTTGTATTATCTATAGTATTGCCTAAGTTTCAAAATATTTCTGTTACTGAAGTAGTAGACAATATGTAGAAATACCTATCAATCCGGTACTAATCAAGAATTCAATGCATGTTAAGAATTAAATGATACAAAGCAAAGAAGCTATGATGTGTAAAAAGAGAGAAAGGGAAAAACTGGAATGTGTGGCGCAAAAATTACTAAAATTAGGTTCACGTATAAATTTGTATATTGAAAAGGAAAAAAAAAACATTTTAATATTGAAAATATTTTTGGTAATCATCTCAAGGAAGAAAAATAATCAAGTCTATAAAAAATAACAAATATATTGTTACGAATTTTGCATAAAATAATGTAAGTAATTTGTATTTGGATGTGCAATGCCTTTATATTACTCTATGCTATATTTATTTCATGTTAAAATTGTAATATTCACAAGCAACGCCGTCCCTTACGTTAAAATGGCGATTCTCAATAGTAACTTGGTGAAATATTGGAGATAGAGCCAAGTTGGCATCATTTTTGGAGACCAAGTTGGCGACATTGGCGACCATGTTGGCGAGTTCGGGACCCTCTGGATTCTTCTAAAAATTAGTAGAAAAATGCACTAATTTCATGATCTGTGACGCGAGTACATTTTTCCAGAAATTTCGGCCCCTGCTATAAATAGAGCGATACTCGCCGCAACAGTCAGTCTGATTTCAACCAGAGAGTAGTGAACAATGTTTTGATTAGCGATTAGTAGACTTGCCTTGAACTTGATCAGTTCGGCTGTGCTTGTGAATAGGCATTTACATACGTGTATTTTAGACACTGTTTATTGTGTCTGAGTGCTGTTGAAGGTGTGAGATCCTTCTGTTATTTATTCTGCGAATTTTGCTGCTGAATCCTGTATTTCAAGGATTGATTTTCGACGATAAATACTCATCGCTCTTAAAGAATTGCCTTGTTATTTACGACTGGTTTTGCATAAAATCCTCGAACCCCGATCTACGTTACAATATATAATGATAAAATCATTTTTAATAGATTATTTTGGAACAAACTTGACTCCTTTATGTACAACACAAGTTGCAATACAATATTTAAGATATAATCAGAAATTTCTATTGAAACAAAAAACGCATCACAAAATTAATGGTTAGTTATCACTGTCACCCTTACATATTAACATTTTAATATCCTTGGTTGCAGTCTTCACACATCATCTTACAATGTTCAAAAGATACATGAATTTTTTAAAATTTTACAAAACAAAATTCTGTTAGTTGTCTTTTTTTGATTTCCTGAAAAGAAGCACAGTACTTCCTTTTTTAAAGTTCTTTATGTTGTTTCTTACGGTACTTCTTTTTGGAATAGAACATGATACTTTTTCAATCCTGAATCGTGATGAAAGAGGAATGCGAGTGTTACTCTCAGGACGTCTTCACTTCAAGCGGCATCTCTCACATGCATCTCAATTCTCAGGGAAAAAACAATCTTAAAGAATTAGAAAAGAACTTCTTCCGAGTTATTTTAGTATACAAATGAAAATTTCACTCACTATTACAGGAAAACATGAAAATTAACAAAATATTGCAAAGACATTAAAAATTACGTGGTTAGTGCTCTGCATTTCTCATCGTCTCGGCCACCCGAAATTTAATTCGATCTACCGCATCCTTAGCACTGAGTCCTAGTAGGAGTGATGAAAGACAAGCAGTAGGATGGGCTCGTTCACGCTCACCATCGGAACACGACACCAAAATTACTTTTATAACGCATCTGAGAGATTCGCGCGCCTAACGGAGAGTTAATAATTTCAAACACTATTTATTTCAGCAAATAATAGACTTAAATTATAATTAAACATATCAGCTTATATTGTTTTCTAAAATTTGAGCTCAATATATATATATATATATATATATATATATATATATATATATAATGTAGTCTATGCCTGTTCCCCTGTTGGTTATTAGTACAGAAATTTGTCGATTGGGATTTCTTGATACACAGATAACTAATTCTTCTTTGGATATAATATTTCATTCATGTTCACAGATGTATGAAATTCAAGCTCAATTAGAATAATTAATGAATATGCACGAACACAAACACATAGATGAAGATCAAACAGCAGGGACGAGAACATGTTATTGGCGAGAGTGGGGACAGCGCTCTGGGTTTTATACCTTTCTAAGCTAGCTGCTGAGTTTCTACGTAATTTGATTAAAATTTTACCATATAAAATCCACACTATTTTGACAGATAATGGTATAAAATTTACCAACCAAAAACGCCATAAATAAGCTTTTCAACATATATTTGACAGAGCTTGTGAAGAAGAAAATGACATTGAACACCGTCTAACAAAAGTTAGCCATCCTTGGACAAATATATATATATATAATATATATATATATATTGTTATTGTTTACCTAGACAAAGTGCCGGGAAATTGTGTTATAATTTGTAAATATTTTTATAATAATATGCTGAATGAACTCTTTTTAAATAATGAATCACTTAAAATAATGGTTGAACTTGTCACACAAATAAATTAATAATCGAATTATTGCTATACATAAAAAAATTGGGTTTTTGCATTCATAGGATTAAGTTTCCATATATACTTTCAACACCTAACTTCCATAAAATCCTGCTAAATTTAGAACTTTAACAAATGGTTTTAAAACATATATTACTACTGCAGGTAAAATGCTGCTTAATATTATACAAAACTTCATAAATAAGCATTATATTAAAGCTATAATTTAATATAGTAAACATATTACGTATCATTTTTTTAAAAAATAAAAATATTTTTTCAGTTCATAGTTATGATTTTGAAGATCTTTTCAATTCCATTGATATCAATAATCTTATTAAAATAATTTTAGAAAATCATAGTAAATATAATCTTACTATTAATTTACAAAAAGTTAAACCTCCCATACATTTAGTCTTAAAAGAAAATTATATTAATTTTAATGGTACTTTGTACAAACAAGCTAAAGGTTTGCCTCAAGGTGGCCCTGCTAGCAATTGTTTTGCTAATTTAAATTTATACTTTAATGAATATAAATATATTATTAATAAGGATTATTACATTTTTAATGTATGGATAATCTTATTATTTTTGGTAAAATACTAATTTTAATCCCAATATTACCTTTAATCCCGATTTCTTAAACCTATTTAAAATTAATAATAATATAGTTAAAACTAATTACTTGGATGTAACATTGTATATGAAGAATTATAAATTGTATAGTAATATTGATGATAAAAGAGATGATTTTAAGCTTAACATTCTTAAAGTGCCATACTAAAATTCGAATTTATCAATTTCTATACATGGAAATTGTATTAGTTAGTGATAAATCTAATATATTTTTTTTTATTTTACAAACTTTATTATCCATTTTATTGATCAGGAATATCCTATTAAAGCTCTTTACAACTAAATTTCTAATAGTTCTTAGTGAAATGGCAATATGTAAGAATAACAGCATTTTTTAATTATTTGTACAGTTAATCGAAAAATGACACCGCATGTTACATAAATTAATAATAATAAATTTTATTTAAAAATAATTGTGTATGTTTGGGTTATACTTTTATTTACTATAAATTTTATATCAATGTTTAAAGTTTTTAAATGTTTATATATAGACTTGATGTTATATTTTATCATAATTTACTAATTTTATGCGTTGCTGCTATACTCCTATCTATCACATGGGGAAAATGTTTGTTGCTGTACTTACGTAGTAAATTTTTATGTAGTTTTTTTGCATTTTGATTTCAACATATACTAGTAATTATTACTTCGCTGCAACTTTATCGTTTTACATTAACATATTGTATTTTTATTTGTAATAGTTAAATTTCTCTTGATATTCTATACTTTCCCTATGTCCCAGAGTATTGGCAAATACAAGTGAAGATTGGCTAGCCGCAAAACTTTGTTTAAATCTGCAATCTTGGTTCCTAAGGCCATGAGTTTGTTATAGTACTACTGTGGCTAATATACTACTAATTGTCTTGACTAGTTGCCTTAGGTTTGTAACTATTTTGTATATACATATGGATTATATATATATATATATATTTACTTTATGTAAGTTTAATAGTTCAGTTACAGAAAATACCAAAGTATTTACAACAAAAAACATTCTAATTATTGATGGGTCTTGGAGGCTGGAAGGCTTAGATGCTGATCGGGTTTGAAGATGGTCCCTAAGACACATGTAATTTGTGTATTCCCCTTGTTTTTGTTGACAGGATGTTGTCGCATTCCTTAGTTGGGGGGTCCCAACGGCCGGTCACCAAAGTTGAATGGACTCATAATTTGGAAGAGTCTTCGTGAAATTTGTAACTTTGCGCTTGGTTCCTGACCAATGGCTAGGCGGGACCAAAGGGCGTGCGGATGAAAAAGGGGGTAATTTGCCCCCACTTAAAAGGAGGAACCGGGACATTTCTTGGCAGATTTACAGATTAGCAGAAGACAGATTACCATGATTTCAGATTAAGAGAGTTAAATTTAGGCAGCCCAAGTACCACCCATCACCATACCTCCGTTTCAGATAAGTGAAATGTTGTAGTATTCTTAATCTTAAAATTTTAATAGTGTTTTTATTTTAACCTAGTTATGTATTAAAAGTAATAAACGAATTTGTTTTAATTTAATCGAGTAATTAATTCTCGTTGTCTTTTAATTGAGATTTAAAGTACTAACCACTATCATGATGCAGACATTAGTTATATAATCGAACCTGCGTAAGTCATAAGATGTTAAGTTAAAGTAGTATTAGTAGCGCTGCATCATCTGGTGCCAAGTGACCAGGATTCGAGGAAATTTTTTTTCCCTCTTTCGTTCACGCGTGAATTTTTTAGATGAATTTGGGCAACCGCTAATGTGTTGTGTTCGAATGTATAATAAATTTAAGATTGTTGTAATGTTGAATACATTGGCGTTAACTTTAAAGCAAATTATTTTTTTCCCTCGCAAATTTAATTTTTTTCCCCCTCGGTAGATGAAAGGTTGGAAATTTTTTTTTCTCGATCCCATATTGTTCTAATGTATTTAGTCACTGGTATATTGGATGGAGATGGATCCTTCTCTTTGTAAGAATGTCAGCAAAATTTTTTTTTAACTTCATTCTGTCGATAATTTTATCTTAATTGCAACTCGCCGGTTTTAGATAAAATTCGCATAATGCCTCGTTCTCGTCAGGCCAATCCTGTTCAATTGCATACTACTTCCGATCGGTTTAATTTAATTGAGTTGATCCCACAATTTGCGGGCAGTGAGGGTTCGAGTGTTAGAAAATTTTTAAATAAAATTAACGAAGTTGCGAAGTTAGGCAATTGGGCAGATAATGAGAAAACTGCAATTTTGAAACTCAAACTTTCAGGTGTAGCGGAAGAATTTTTTTTTTGCTGACCCCAGCAATAATGATATTCACGACTTCGAACAATTGTCTCAAATTTTCCTTAAGATATTCAAATGCACAGTTCCATTGACCACAAAACTTCAACTGTTCTCCGTTTGTCAGCAGAGAATTTCTGAGACTGTGCAGGAATTCGCATCTAGAATCAAAAAATTGAGAAATCAGGTTTTCGAGTCGCATAACGTTGTGGCATCATCGGCAGTCCGACAGGCGAACGATCAACTTTTACAATCGAGATTCATTAGTGGGCTGAAGAATGATATTAGAAGATTCGTATTGGCGAGGGACCCCACGACATTCGAACAGTCCATTTCGGCCGCATTGTTAGAGGAGCAGCATCAGAGACTTAATGAAATAGCGACAAACGATCGCGCGGGATCGGGAGAGAATAACAGAGAATCAGCGATTGTTTCAGCTCTTGCGGAACGTGTACAGGAATTAAATATAAGAGTGGGTAAACTACAACAAACCAAGGGCTCCGTAAATGCCTATCACTCTGATTCATCGAGAAATTTCCCTCGCAGAAACCCCGTTTCATTTCGATGTTATTATTGTCAACATATAGGTCATAAACAAAACGAGTGCCGAAAACGGATGAGAGATGAAAGCCTCACAGAGAATACACTTGGGTTTCCGGGAAATTCGCTAGGTCGAAGCGGTTCTTTACGGAGAGAGAGATACAATGTCACGCAGAATAAGGGAGTGATTTATGAATCACCGCCCTTGGGAGGTTTTCGGGGTGGTTTTTAAGCACATTTTCACGGTCAAAGGAACGCAGGGAATTTAAACTTTCGAGGAGGGAGACGTCATTAGAACACGGGCAATTGGGCGCTCTCTCTCCAATTTGTAATGTTAACTTACCGATTGTCGAGGCAAGCTCTGGGGGCCATAAGTTCAATATTTTAATTGATTCTGGAGCTTCTGTTTCACTGTTGTCAAATTCTCTTTTCGACAAAATAAAGAATAAATATATGAAACCGTTGGAAGTTCTAGTAAAAATCAAGGCAGTAAATAACGGGGAAGTGGAAACAGTGGGTTATTATAAGATACATTTAGCTTTAGGGAAATTTCATTGTGAGCAAATTTTTTTTTATCACTAAGCAGGAATTAAATATTGAATACACAGCGATCTTGGGTTTCGATTTTATTAAACTTAGGCACGCGATGTTAGATACGAAATTTAATTGTTTGAGAATAGCTGAGAATTCCATTCCATTTGTTAATTGTGAAAATTCTTTGCAAAATGACAATGTGTGTGATATATTTGGAATTTTGGAAAATAAAACTATTTTTGGTCCAAAGCAGGTTCAAAATGTTCGTTTTAAGGTACCAGTTTTGCCTCATTCTAGTGTAGTTGCGACTATTGTTGGTGCTGCTAAATTAAAAAATAAGGGTATACATATAATGTGCCAGTTTTTAACTAAGAAATGTAAATTTTTGGGGTTTGTTGTCACACCGGAGGGTATACTCATTGATAAAGATAAGACGATCCCAATTAATCAGTTTCCTGTTCCGATAGATCAGAAACAAATAAAATCTTTTTTAGGATGCTGTAATTTTTATAGAAGGTACATTAAAAATTTTGCCAAACGTACACTGCCTTTAACGAATCTTTTGCGAATAGATACTCCTTTTGAATGGAATTCAGAAGCTCAGGCTTCATTCGATGATATTAAGAACGCTATTCTAAATCCACCTGTTTTAGCTCTACCTGATCTTGCCGCAGAATTGCAAGTCACGACTGATGCTTCTTCCTCGGGTATCGGGGCTGTTTTAGAACAGAGGTATCCTAATTCAGAAGTTAAACCTTTATATTTTTTTTCAAAAAAGTTGAATCCTTCGCAATCTAAATACAACGCCACGGTCCTTGAATTTTTTCGCAATTTTGACAGCTCTAAATTTTTTTAGGCCTTTTCTTTTGGGGAGGAAGTTCAAAGTTTTTACGGATCACAAGCCTTTAGTAGGGTTCTTATCTAATAAAAATCCCTCTTCTAAAATTCTACGTTGGAAATTGTCACTTGAAGAATTTAATTATGAAATTCATTACGTAAAAGGATCTTTGAATACCGTCGCCGATCATTTATCTCGTTATGTCAACATTATTACTTTGGCTTTACCTGATTCTGTTGATCTAATACAAATGCAGAAAAACGACGAATCGTTAAACGACATCCTACATAAAATTAATAATAAAGAATTTAGCCCACGAATTAGCAGTTATTTTATTAATGGGGAGGGAGTGCTATGTCATTTTTCTAAGCGCCCAAATAAGTCACCCAGAACTGCCATGAGAAAACAAGTTTGTGTTCCTCATTGTCTTAAAGCGAAAGTTTTGGAATCAATTCATTTGGAATATGGAGGGCATCTTAAATTTTTTAAGACTTATCAGAGACTTAGCGAAAAAAAATTTTTTGCCTAATATGTACAAGGTTGCTAAGAATTTTGTTCGTTCTTGCATCATTTGTTTAACTCGAAAAAACGCTTTCAATATTCCACTAGCCCCACACCAGCCGATGGAACAGAGCCATGTGCCAGGTGAAACTTGTCATATGGATATTTTTGGTCCTTTAAAAACCACGCCTAGCGGGAATAGTTATGTCCTTTCCATGATAGATGCATTCACCAAATACATTCATATCGTCCCACTTCCTGATCTTAAGTCCAGCACCATATCTAAAGCTTTCTTTGATAATTATATTGTACACAGGGGCTGCCCTCATAAGTTGGTTGTCGATAACGCCACTTATTTTAAAAGTTCTGAGTTCCTGGAATTTTGTAGAGTCATGGGTATCCAGAAACGACATATTTCAACTTATTCAGCTCACGTAAATGGAAGAGTAGAGAAGCCAAATCAATCGCTGGCTAACATCCTTGCAGCAATCACTCATGACACAAACGACTGGGATGAACAACTCCCTCACACTGTGTTAGCTTTAAATTCAGCCATTCACGAGGCCACTTTCACTTCGCCTTTCTTTTTAGAACACGGCAGAGAGACATTCGTCTGTCGTACACATATCAAAAGAGCTCTGATACATCACAAAATACGTATGAATACGTCGAAAGACTTTTACCTTCATTAGAGAATATTTTTCAGAAATTCCTAGATAATTTAAAAAATCAAGAAGCATCGCACATCGCTCTTAGCACAAAGAATACAAAGTCGCATCATTACGATTATCAAATTGGTTCTTTATGTTTTATCAGGACACCTAACCTTAAATCTAAATTGTCTCCACAAAACTCAGACCCAAGTTCGAAGGTCCCTATAGAGTTGTAGAACGGTTTTCCAAAGTGAATTACAGAGTTCAGCATGTCGAGCATCTGAGAAAGAAATTTAACACGCATGTCAACCGAATGATTCCTTTTATAAAAAGATTTAAATATTTGCATTTGAACAATTTGGATGAAAATATAACAGTAGATACAGAGGTAAAAAATGTTTGTGAGGAACAGAGATATAATTTAAGGAATCGTGTGAATTCAAATATTTAGATTAAACTTATTACAGTGTTTCAAAATAAATAAATTAAATTCATACATAAAATTTTAATGTTTACTTTGTTCATATTATTGTCGACATTTTTGTTATCGGAGAAGGGTCCATGCTTATCTTAAAATACTTCAAAGATTGTTGTCGGGTAGATTGTAGGAATTCATTTTGTATCAATGAGAATTAATTGTATTTTATTATGTTGGTACTTGTATAAATATCAATATTATATACATTGATGTTTTTTTTTAATTGGTTTTTGTCACTCATATGCTTTTGCATGTATGTTATTTCAAAATATATACTGTGGACACAAGGTACATGTCTAAAATAAGTCAGGAAATATAGAGAAAGGTCTCTTTAATAACTCATAAAGTCAGTGAATTACTATTTTAGCTATGTGTGTAGTCCCATACATGCTCCATGTCTTTTATTAGTATGCTCATTCTACGTATTTTGTTATTGTGTTTCATTTATACATTTTCTTTTGCGATTTTCATTGTTGCTTAGAAGTATTAAAATTTTGGGGTATTAGACGTTGGTTTCATCATGTTAGTATAATCAAATATATGCTATTTTTTTTTTCTTGCAACCTACTTATTGAATACTTTTGTGGATGCATTATCATTTATGTTTATTTCTGAAGCTTTTATTGCTTTCGCCATGATTGTACCTTATGATAGTGTAGAAGAAAGTAGCTATTTTGCCATTATTATTCTTGATTACAATTGTGTTTTATGAATTTTGATAATATTCGAGATGGTTGTTTGTTTTATTGTGTTGGTCATCGCACTAGTAAAATTTTATTCACACTAAAGGAATTTCTATGATAAGTTTCAAGTATAGTTACTAGTATTGTGTTCTTGTACTCTCGTTTTAGAATGTTTTTGAGTGGTTGAGTTTCAATAGTCCATAAATTAGGTATTCAGTTTTTTTTTTCTTTCGGTTTTGTTAATCTATGAATTTTTCTCTATCCCTCCATGATGTACAACTCGGTATAAGTGTTGATTGATTAAGTGAAGTTAGTTTTGATTTCGTGTTATCGGTTCATTATAATTTTTTTTTTTTTGATGAAAATTCTTGGTCATATTATTTAGTATTGAGGTAGATAAGTCTTGTGTTCATTCTGTACTTATGAAATTGTTTTGAATACTTAGTGGGTTAGAGCATGAATTTTTTTTTTATAAGTTGAATTTCATTATGTGAAGAGTGTTGATTACAATTGAGTTAAGATTGTACGTGATATATTTGAATACTGATGCGAATTATTTCCGGAAGTTATGTTTATCGAATTGTTAAAGAGGTACAGGAAACTGTTGTCATTATAGTTGTATTAGAATCTAGCGGGTTATGTGAATTATTTTCGGAAGTTATGTTTAGCGAATTGTTAAAGAGGTACAGGAAACTGTTGTCATTATAGTTGTATTAGAATCTAGCGGGTTATGTGAATTATTTTCGGAAGTTATGTTTAGCGAATTGTTAAAGAGGTACAGGAAATTGTTGTCATTATGGTTGTATCAGAATCTAGCGGGTTATGTGAATTAATTACGGAAGTTATGTTTAACGAAGTGTTGGAAGAGAGGAGATACAGAGAATTGTTTTATGAGTTTGTGAATTAATATGATTATTCAGGTATTAGTTGAGTGATTTAGTAGAAATGTGATTGAGAATTAGAGTTTCAGTTGTCGAGTTGGTTCTGTTTTTGAGAGATAGTTATCTGTTTTTAGCGTTAGTTAATTGTTAGCGGATCGTATTGGTTATAAGGTTTATGGCTATGTTGTTTGAGAGTCAGTATTCGAGTTGCCGATAGTCGATTTTGGTGAATTAGTTATAGTGATGGGAATTAATATTTTTATTATTGAGCAAAATATTTTTTGTGTCTGGTGTTGATGACTTGCGAATCGCTTTGTTCAGTGCACATTTATAGCACTCAAAGGTTAGAGTGAAGTGTTTCGTTTTTTTTTTTTTCGCCTTCTATTTTTTTATATGTAGACTTAAAATCCATTTTTATTAATGGCCACAATTTTAATAATCTCGTCCACTTTCAGTAATAGTTTTTTTTTTGTTTCTTAACGTTGGGTTTGCATCCTGATCACATGCATATTCATCGTTTTGTAATAAGGAAAATGCACGCCTAAGTTATGCTATTCGTAAGCAATTCTCATGGTGAATTTGTCATTCCTTTATGCTATTGATTTTGTTGTACGTTGTATTTCAAATGCATGCTTAATTTAATTAGTACTCAAGGCTCAGGGTGAATTTATAATTCCTTATGCTCATTGACTTTGATGTACGTTTGCAATTTCTTATGTAATCATGCCATATTGTTATCATGTCGAATTTCGATGTTAGGTGATGCAATGTTGTGATGTTTTTTCTGTTTTTCATTATACTCATAAATAATAACAATAACTTATCTAAACTTGTTCTCACAAATTGTTATGATCTCACACTGGAAAATAAAATTTTTCTAATCCTTAAAATGGTGGATATTTTTTGTGTACATTATTAGCTAATAAATTTTCTTCATCATGTCGTTCTGCGATGATCAGTGAGAAGGA
>BMAO01037397.1:0-18117 GCA_019973975.1 Trichonephila clavata | reverse complement strand
GAGTTGTGGGCTCAAACGGTTCCAAGCTTCTTGGAGAGCTCTCTTCAGTTCTGTAACGGAGCTTGGTGGGTGCGAAAGTGTTGTAATTTGTCTCCCGAGCGTATGCCATACATGCTCGATAGGATTTAAATCAGGGGAGTTCGCAGGCCACTACATGCGCTGGATATTTTCCATTTCAAGGAAGTCATCAATCCGCACCTCTTGGTGACATGGCGCATTATCATCCATGAATATGAAGTCAGCAACGACAGCACCTCGAAACAAGCAAACATATGGCTCAAGAACTTCGTCTCTGTATCTTTGAGAAGTCACAGATCCCGTGTCTCAAAGAAATGCAGGTCTGTGCGGCCGTCCATCATGATGCCTGTCCATACCATTACTCCCCTTGATGGAAAATGACGTCTTTCCGTTATGTTTCTTGGCTCAAAACGTGTTCCCCGTTCTCTCCATATCGTTACCCGCCGAGAATCACTACTCAGACAAAACCGGGACTCGTCACTGAACATCACATTGGCTCACTCTCCCACACTCCAATGTTGATATTTCATACTCCAGTTCAAACGAGCGCGTTCATGCGCAGACGTGAGGTAAATGCAAACTACTTGTCTTCTGGCATACATACCAGCATGATTGAGTCTCACGTAAACAGTTTGTCTTGAAATTCTTATTCCTGTGGTGACTGTGAGCGCCGAACCCAGTGCTCTGGCAGTATTGCTCCTCTGACGTCTTGCACTTATTACCAGATTGGTCTTTGCGAGGGGTCGTGACTCCTGGTCGACCTGATACTGGTTGTCGGGTAACATCTCCCGTTCTTTGAAACCTCTGCCACAGTATTGAGATCACAGACAGGTCCACTTTCAGAATTCGTGACACTTCGGTTTGTGATCGAGAGGATTCCAGAATTCCAACGATTCTTCCTTTCGTAAACATGTCCAATTGGCGTCTTTGTGCCATCATTCACCTTGTTTGACGGTTAACAACGTTCCTTCGCACAGCATTTGAACGAAACTTGTCTGAACTGCCTATGCTGTGTGAATCTGTTTCTCCGCGTTCCGGCATGCACCGGTGTTTCGCTCAGGACGTAGTCGACTGAAAAGTTTTGCATGAACCCAATGTTTTTTCTTCATGCAATTAATATCTGCAAGGAATTTGGAATAATTTTACGAATATTTACTCCATGTTTTTCGCATTTTACGATTTATGCTTAAATTTTGGACACCAGTGTATATATAGATGTATTTTGTTGAATAGAATACCGTTAAGAACAAATGTAAGCTACAACTTTTTTTAAATTTCAGGTAGGTTCTATTGAAAAGTATTTTTGTTTTCGAAATGAATTTATGAAAGTAATAATTTCCTAAATCTTTTTTTAAAACTTTAGCATGTTATTTTATAAAACACTATTGTGTATAAAATACACTATGTTTTATTTGTAGGTCATATTTTATTTGATAGTTTTTTATGTCTAATAAATTTTATTTTGTAACACTATCTTTAGAATGTATTTTATATTGAAGTGCAGTAATACTTCGACTTACGCGAATTCGAAGGTACGGAATTTTCAAATCTCGTCAATTTTTTTTATTTTTCTTCTTTTATTTATTATCATCGCAAACCCTAAACGGAGTTATTGCCAGAGCCTGGTAAAATTGGTAATTTGATTGAAGAAATTTTCGATTGTTCCATGACAATAAATTTAGAAGTGGATAATGATGTCATTCAAGAAATGCTGCATTCCCTTTAAAAAGGAGCTGACAATTGATGATCTCATGGAAATGATAGAGCAAGACATTCAAGATAGAGCAAGACATAGATAGAGATAGAGCAAGAGATTCAAGTACTCGAGTGTTTAGACCCAGTTCAATCAAAAGATCGAATGACGATTTGGAATTGGAAAGATGGCCTAAGTTTAATAAAAAAAAGGGTTAAAATTCTTAGAAAATATATACTCCAACGAAGAGCATATTTTTTTAACGCAACAAGGAATAAAAAAAAATATTACCATGATACGAGGGGATTTTGTGGGAGAAAAAAGAACTTTTTTACAGGTAAAAAATTTGTTAGGTTTTATGAAACCTTCTACATCAAAATAACTTTGTTTTGGAATGTGTATTTGGGTTACCTAAGATTTTGTTGAACATTTTTTTTCTTTATTTTAATAACTTCTCTCGTCACTGGCTTCAACTAAATATAATTTATATGTATTTATACGCAAAATTATACCCGACTTTCGTGAATTGGACTTATACGGTTATCAGTTAGTCCTACGTATAAAGTATTCTCTGCAGAATGTATTTTATTCTGTAGATTGATCGGTAAAATGTATTTTGGTACAATTATCTTATATTTTTAAAACTGTTGATTTCAGATGATTGAACTCAGTGATATTTTATATAAAAAAAGTACAAACAGAGTTTTTATTTTTCAGAAAAATATAAATTGACATACTTAAAAATTCTTTCTTAAAAACAATACAAATTATTTTTTTTATATTTCTAACAACATATTTTAATTAACATTTACTTATTGCGTTTCTGAAAACGAACACTTTTTATTTCTTCTGTTAAGTGTTTTCAAGCATAAAAATATTTTATTAAATTGAATTTAAACTATCATTGCATTAAATTATCATGCACTTAGGGTTTAGACATAAATAAGCAAAAAATTTTTAATCATATTCATTTCACTGTAAATAAAATGTTTAAACAAATTTTTTCACCTAAAAATAAGGCATTTCATTCTATTTGTATAATATCTTTCTGAGAAAGTAGAAAGTTCTGACATAAATTTAAGAAATGGTATTACTTTTACTAGTATATTTAATGCATAAGTTTTTAATAAGATATTTTATTAAATGCAAAATATACTGAAGCATAATGCCGTAACATGTGCTCACATTTTTCAAAGTAAATAATAATACAAAAGAATTTGCCCCCTAAGTCAAGTTTATTTTTACTCCATGCCCCGTATTTTCTGAAAAGAATATATTATTTGTGATGCTTGAATAATTTTTCTTCTTTCTTGCGCATGATATACACAAAAAGCACGTCAGTATACGTAATAATATATTTAAATTTAGAATAAACAAGTAGCCGAAACAAACAGAAAACGAATATATCGAATAGTGCTTTGTATATTCTTGCGCCAGTATGTTTGAATAGGAATACACAAAGGAAAATTTTGTTAGGTAATGTAAACGGAAATTGGAGTATCAAATTATTTTACCATCCGCATTTATACCGAATGACTTCATGAAAAAAATATTTTAAAATGTTCAAAATTATAATTTATTACAAAACTTTAATTATTCCCTTCCTCTGATGTTTTCCTATTGTGTGAAGAAATGTTTGTTCCTTCGATGAGGAAATTAGGATCACATATCTCTCGTAAAGTACCATGTTTCTGGTTTTCCAACCGAATTTTCATATTAATTTGTGTCTTTTTAGAAACGTTTCATGTTTACCAAGATGTTTTGTCTAATCCTTTTTAGTAATATAAATTGTTTGCATATCTTGTGCATAATTTTGACTGTTTTCGGAGGAAATTCAGCCCATGATAGATCCAATTTGCCAGAACTTTTGAAGATGCTGTTAATGGCGCCCCACTGAGAAGGAAAATATTTTAAGATTTCCGGATATTATGAAACTGTTTTATCAGTTGTTAAACTACATAGTTTACTGAAAAACAATAAAATAAGACATTCGTGCGTCGTTTTGATAATTCTCAAGCTATCAGCATGGGAAACATCGGATATATTGTTATTGCAAACGGTTAGATCTGACCTGAAGTAATCTACGAAAGCGTATCAGGTAGAATCAGAGAATAGAAACATTTATAGTCATAAAAATGCAACATTATTCATAATTTGTGTAATTCTAGTTGCAGCTAAAGTAAATAGCCTCAAATTTAATGTTGCAAAATAAATGGATTAATTGATTAATTTAGTTATTATAGTATAAAAAGTGACTGCACGTTTTACCTTTTACTGACATTTATAGCATTCCAGACACCCATATTTAAATACAAAATAAATAGCTATAAAGATCATAATTTTGTTAATTTATTTAATCTTTTAAGAAGAGTGTAACTTCTTCCTTGTTATCTCTACGAGGCTAGGCTTTTAAGCTATGAGAGTTCGAAAAAATAATTTAGGTGAATTTTATTATAGGTTGAATTATTGTAGAATCCTGGAGGAAATATTATAGAGCTTATAAAACTTGTAATTGAAAACATGTAGAAATATTTAATCCTTTATCTACCGACGGTACTTATAAGTACCGCTCATTTTAAAATTATACAGAATATCCATTTTTACGAATACTCTGGCGATACTTAGCAGGAATAATCGGTTAAATCCACTCTTCCAAGATATATGGCAGAACGGGCTTTTTTATGATTATTTTACTGGGGAAGATATATATATATATATAAACATTAATCGAACCCAAAAAAAAAATGAAATTGCCAGTTAACCAAACAAAAGCTTTTAGAAATTATACTTAAAAAATGATAAAGTTAAATATAAAAATATGGATGCTACAGTATTATAAACATTGCTGACTTAAGACAACTTATATATATATATAAATTATATAAAAGTGGGGTTGAACATGTTTTGTGGCCAGCCAATCTTCCCCTTTCCGTTAATAATACTGAGCAAAAACCTACTGAAAATAAGGGATGGAATATCTAAATCCATTACAAAAAATATTGCAACTTACCTAAAAATTGCATTCAAAAATGCAAAGCCCGTGCTAAATCTGAGTACAATAAACCAGTTAAAAGCATGCAATGCAATTTCAAAGCGTGGAAATATGACTGAAAAGTAGCACTAAGCAAAAGTATGAAAAACATAGAAATAAAAAGTTAAAAACTGTAAACATACTGCCATTAATTTAGGAACATTAAAAAGAGAATAAGTAATTTTATCTAAAATTAGAATTTGGAGGTAACTATATCTATATAGGAAAAATGATAAATTTAAAATAATAAAATATAGAAATTTAATCCTTACTATTTAGAATTTCTTTATTCATAAAACTATAAAAAAGTTAATTGGGTATTTTTTAATTGAGCAGTATTTAGTAAAATATAATTATAGTTTTTTTTCTCCTTTTTTTTAAACTAGAAATTTATTGTATTGTAGTAATTAATAACAATAGTTCTGAAAATAGAAACATATACATTACTCTCCCAATATGGTTCTTTTATAATATTGAATTTAAATTCTTCTCGTTTGTCATAAATATTAGTAACTATGTCATTATCTTTTAATATAATTTCTATATCAAGAAAATTTGCTTCATATTTGTTACTATTTGTCTGTATTAAATTGCGATTAATACTGCATTAAATTCAGATATGTGGTTAAAAACCATACTATATATATATGTGTGTGTGTGTGTACTAAATTCAGATAAAATTGTCATGCTTTACATATCATAATAGACATTCATAAATTTTTGAAACCTAAACATAAAATAAAAGTCAACGTAAATAAAAAATATCACCAGAATATTGTACATCATTATATATGAATAAATCGTATGATATAAAAGTAATTTTTCTAGCATATTTAAAAAACACATGTCAACTTTCCAAATTTAAAATATCACTTTTATAAAGACTTTTAAATATAATAAAAATAGATAGATCAATTTTTAACTATAATGTGTTTATAAAGCAGGACAACTTAAAATGTAATTGTAATGAATTTAAAGAACTCATAGATATGTTTCACCAGCATGTTATTATACTGGTGACCTCAATATTGTAAAAGACAATAATCTAAGAAATATAATGAATAACGGTACTGACTTTAGGCTTATGGTTTCCAATAATAATAAAATTATCAAAAGTCAGTTATATAATGATATTGAGCAATTCATTTGCAAAATTGCTAGTAAATATAGTATGCCTTTAGAATTTAAATGTAATATAACACAACAGATTAATAAATATAACTTTAGTACAAATAACATCCTTTTTAATGCTATTAAAAATCAGATTAAAAAAATTGCAAAATAAATTTATTCTAGTTTATATTGATAATGCACTGATTAATTGATTTTTGCATGGTCAGAGCTCAGATGCCTCCTTCTGGTGAGGAAACTGGACGTCTAAACTACAAGGGGCTATTGGTATCCGCCTATATGGCGCCGCACTAAAGAGTGATACCAGCTCCTGGGGATGTACTAGGTCTGCCCAATGGTAAAAATACCAATCCGCAGACCCATTGGATAAAAAAAAATATTGATAAAGTGACAGGAAATTTTGCCATCATATGTAAATACTATTATAGTTTAGTGCTCTATAAAAAATTTGATAATTAGCTTTTATCAAGTCATTAATTTCTGATAGAGAAATAAATAATCAAACTTTTGCTTTTCATAAACAATTAAAAATACAAATTAATAATAATTTTAAATTTCCACATGTATTTTTTACTCCTAAATTTCAAAATGACCCATTCAAGTTTAGAACAGTTACTAATGGTTTTAATAGATATATATCCGCAAATCAGGCAAAATTATATATGAAATATTACAAGATACAATAAATAATCTTAAATCCTCACCCATAATTAAAAACAGTAAAGAACTCATTGAACAAATTAAAGATAAAGAGAATTTTTCAGTATGTAGTTAAAATTTTGAAGATCTTTTTAACTCTCTTAATATTGATGATATGATTAAAACACTTGTAAAATTACATAAAGATAATTTATTTAAAAATGTCAAATGTGATAGATTTGGTTCTCTACTTAGATTAGTTCTATAAAACAGAACTATATATATATATATATATATATATATATATTTAAATATATCCAAAATACCTCACACTAATATAACCAAGCAAATACTCAAATCTTATTAAACCTAGAGTACAACATCATATTTCAAAATTTCAATGGCGAATAAAAATAATGAATATCAACGTTTTCAAGCGAAATTAAAATTGTATAAGATAAAAATTATAAAATATCCAAGTGCAACCTCGGACTTAGGACCGATAAGTGGGGTTAATATATATATATATATATATCATAATGGTAAATATTATCAACAGTTTAAAGGTTGGCCACAAGGAGGCCCAGCTAGCAACTGTCTTGCCAATTTATATTTACATTATTTTGAAAATAGTTTCATTTACACATCAGAATATTACATTTTTCAATATATAGATGATATAATCATTTTTGGCAAACAAGACAGCTTTAAACCTAAGATTAACTTTTATCCAAAATGTCTTAATTTAATACCGACAAACAGTAACAATTATGATCAAATTTTCTTGATATAGAAATTAAATTAAAAGATAATAAAATAGTTACTAAAACTTATGATAAACGAGAAGACTATAATTTCAATATTATAAAAGTAGCACATTGGGAGAGTAATGTGTATGTTTCTATATTTAGAAATATTGTTATTAATTTCACACAACGCAATAAATTTCTAGTTTCAAACAAAAAAAACAGAAAATTTTTTAAAAAACTATAAATATTTTACTAACTACGGCTTAATTCAAAAATACCAAATTAATTTTATTAATAGATATTTGAATGAAGAAATTCTAAATAATAAGTACTTAATTTCTATAGTTTATTATTATAAATTTATCATTTTTCCTAAATGGTTATAGTTATATCCAAAATCTAATTTTAGATAAAATTACTTGCTCTCTTAGTATTTTTTTAATTTGAATTAATTTATTATGTTTTTAAATCATATATAATCTAAGTGCTATTTTTCAGCCATTCCTATGCTTTGAAATTGCATTTGGTTACATAATCTGGCAATAACTTGTTTATGGTACTTAGATTTAGCTGGGCACTGCATTTTTGAATGCAATTTTTAGATAACTTACCTTTTTCGCATAATGGATTTAGATTTTCTATCCATTATTTTCAATACATTTTTTTTCAGTATTATTAACTTAAAAGGGGGAAGGTTGGCTGGCCACAAAACATGTTCAACCCCACTTTTATATAAATTATTTTATATATAAGCTGTCCTAAATCTACAGTGTTTATATACTGTAGCATATATATTTTTATATTTAACTCTATTATTTTAATTTTTCATATTTCCATTTAAAAAAAGTGTCTGGTTATCTTGCAATTTTAATTCTTTCAGTTTGATCATGTTTATTCATCTCTCTCTTGTAGAGAAATTTTGACTGTATATATATATATATATAGGGTGTCCAGCCTTAATGTGAATCAATAGCTAATTCCCGAACCGTTCGGTTTAGATATGCACTTCAAATTTAAAAAAATGTTTTAATAAAGGTAAGGAATGTTTTTACGTGCTTTTCGAACCAAAAGACCCATTTACAAAAAAATTACAAAAATTAATTTATTATACCTTTCCCAGGTCCTATCACTTATATTTAGAAAAAGATGCAGTACACAAAAACAAAGTAAACACAAAAAGTTTCATTTTATTAGGATAAAAACTGGCCGAGTTATGCATACATAAATTTGAAGCATCCGAGTTGCTTACAAAAAGGGGTCGTATATAAAGTGAGTTTAGAGCACTGTAATTTACTATCTACAGAAAGAGCACACACAAAAAATCATAGAAAAAATTAAAACATCGTAGTAAACATCATAGATTGACAATTTGTATTGCGGTATGGCAAATAATAAAAATTAAATTAAAGAAATACAACTCGTACTGAAAAGATTAAAACACCTTGTTTTAACAAAGAGCTGCAAAATAATACAAGATTTGCAGTTCAAATTATAGCATAATGTGGAATGATGCGCCAATCATGAATCAGGAGTTTTATTATATCAGAATGACCAAATTAACTTAAATAATGGTGAAGGCACGAGACAGGGAATTTGTCTATTACAACTCCCAGTTTTTAACAAGCGCTGAACAGCACGGGCAATTGTGCAATAAGATAGATGTCTTCGAGTGGGAAATTTAATGGCATAAAGTCTGGCCGCCTCTGTCTTATTTCGATTACACTTCCCATAAAACAGTACCATTTCACAGTTTCTTCATTTGTATACATCTCGTTCTCCCCTACTATAATTCGTAATATTAGAATACGACTGTATGCAATTGCAAGAGACTACACAACAGATATTTAACGTCCGTCATGATCAGCAAAAACGCAGTAATTCAGACTAAAGCCGTAGCATATAAGACTATTTTTTAAACTCCTATTAAAATGTTTTCTTCGTCCAAAATATTTTATTTTTTCTACGTTTTACACATACACAGAATAAATTTTATTTCATAAGTACTCAATTATTGTATTATTAACGTATGCTTTTAAATTTAAAAACGATTTACATAAGAGTGACGTGAAAGAGCGAAAGTTTCCTAGCAGAGTTCGAACTAATTTCACTTTGGAGACGGCCCTTTACTGGCTTCTTGAAAATAGCCTAGAAAATGCATATAAAGTAAGATTTTCAAAGTTCCATAACTCGGCCAGTTTTTATTGTAATAAAATGAAACTTTTTATGTTTACTTTGTTTTTGTGTACTGCATGTTTTTCTAAATATAAGTGATAGGACCTGGGGACCGTATAAAAAATTAATTTTTGTATTTTTTTTCTAAATGAGTTTTTTGGTTCGAAAAGCACGTAAAACCATTCTTTACCTGTTTTAAAACATTTTTGAAATTGGAAGTGCATATCTAAACCAAACGGTTCGGGAATTAGCTATTGGGTTACATTAAGGCTGGACACTCTACCCTGTATATAGTTTTATAGCAGAAATGGCGTTTTCAACTGACATTTTAATCGGATTGCGAAGATTGTAATTTTTGTTCCGAAAAAGTAGTTAACGTCAAAAGGTAAGTGTCTCATTTTTTGTATGTAAATTGAAATCGTAGAAAACGATTTGATTATTTATTTTACGGGAACATTGAATAAAAGTAATCTGGCATTTGAATAATTTTGTGGCTCCTTTAAGTACCAACAGCGCACTGGATGTTAGAGCAAGACCTTAGATTTTTTTCGTCCAAGTGACTTATTTTTTTTTTTTTTTTTTGTGTGGTGTTGTAGATTCATCACTATAGTGCAATTGATTTATGCTTATTTTTGGCATTTCTTATTAGCTTAACTTATTTATTTTGCTTTTTTACTTTTTTATTTGAACGTTTTCAGAAATTTTTAAAAGTTTAATCTGAGTTTTTTTTTCTTGCAGGACAAAATGTAATATCTATTATTATTTAAAAATTAACAACTTTTTAATTCTTTTATGGGTAAATGAGATTAAACAATAATTGGAAATTTTCAAGGTGCTATTATTACTATTATTACTATTCATATTTCCTTTTCTTATAAATTCCGTAAAAAAGAAGCCCAGTATTCAAGAAATCTTGATTACAGAAACTACCGTCTGAAATCAGTGATGTACTAACAGATAATTTTTCAGATGAAAAAGTCCCAGCAAATAATGTGCTGGTATTTTTGTAAGATTCTTAAGATGGTGATCAAGAAACTGAACCAGACTCAAGGGGCAGTAGTTCATTTTAAGAAGATACATCGTTTCCTCCTCCAGGATGCATGCTTAAAAAACATTCAATCGAAATCTCACTCAAAATGCACAATGTGTAATGAATTTTTTGTGCATTAATGAAAAGAAAAACCGCATCTTTAAATATCATTAAATTAAGTTTTATGTAAAATCTGTTTTATGAGTAAAAAAAAGTAAATAAATTTAAGATCACTCTAATAATTTAAAAAAAAAATTATTATTTTGTGCTGTAAAATATTAGTGTCCTCTCGTTCTTTAGCATTTTTAAAACTGCATAAAAAAGTCATTCGGTCCTTTGGTATTATGAGAATATTTTAGACCTTTTTCAACTGACGGTACTTTAAAGTACCAAAGTAATTAATTAACGGTTTTATCAAAGTTGAGCATTTTTTATATATATTCCTTAATTTTAAATGTAATGATTCAAAAAAAACTTGCTGCATGAAAAATTGCAGTAAATCACAGTGCGTTAGATAAAAGGTTAATTAGATACTTGCAAAGAAGTAAAATAAATTTAAGTGCTGCTTTTATTTGTTTAAAGAAATGCCGTTGGTTTCTTCAATATATGATGTGTAGTAGATTGGGGTATTCAAATTAAATTCAAGTCTTTATTTACAGCATTAAATGATAACAGTTAACTATTATAGACAACGTCACTGTAATGCATGCCAGGTTTATGGTTCACAATTAATTATTCAACACTTCAAATATTACATTTCATATTTAAGCTTACAATAATACGAAAGATATTTTTCATCCAAACAAATGATTTACAATGGAGTGTGCATAGCTGTCGATATTTTCTTAATATTTACTGCTTTGATAAAGACTAATCCCATCGATAAAATCCCGTAAATCGGGGATACACTAAGTATTGCGCATAACAGGTACTTCGATGAATCAATAACCAGCTCTTATTATCGTTATCATTGTTGTGAAAGCATCTACCTTTATTACAGGAAGAGACTTAAGAGATCGTAGAAGTATAAGAAAAACAATGATGTATCTTTATCACAGAAAGCAGGTACTTTTTTCGAAGTGTATCACATTTATTAAGGAGATTACCTCGTTTTCGATGATTGTGGTGTTATTCCGTACTTATTTCATTTGCTCGAATGTTTCCACTGCTTTGTCTCATTTCATTAACTAATATTAATAAAACTCTCCATTATTTTCCTCTACGAAAACGTCTGTTTCTAATAATTGTAGATAATTGTTGAACGGGACAATTAAATAAGGGATTAAACACTTATTAACCTCAAATATTAATACTATTTCAGCATATTATGCATATTATACCCTGTATTATTTTTATTTACTTTGTACTAATCCATACATTTGTGTTTAGTTATGGACAATAAAGTTCTATTTCTATTCAGAATTAACATGCTAAAAATGTTACATTACGTACCAACTTTCCTTAGTTACTTCTGTAAGACACCAAGATAGCTCTTGTTTTAGTCAGAATTTCAAGGTGTCTCGCGATAACTTTAAACTCCTTCAAATGTCTGAAGATGAATGCATTCCCATAAAATTACATAAATGTACGTAAATGTATTACATAAATGTAACATTCAAAAGTTATTTTATGTACAAATTATTACAAATTATACAAAGTTATTGTATGTCAATACAAATCATAGAGCAGAGATGTCGAAATTCCAGTTTGTGATATCCAACTGAGCATGAATAATGTGCTATGGTTCTCTTTTAAAGCCAAGCATGTTGCTTAGTCTGACGACATACTTAACGGGAGGCACTTGAAAGGTCTAAATAGAAATCAGTCAATAGATTTTAGCTCGAGACTGTTCACGGAGGTGTGCGTCGAAATGTAACTCATCTCCTAAGAGGGATGCTTTGTAAGAGAGTTAAGGGTTTCTGACTTTGATAGAGGTAGCCTACCGTGATTGGGGTTTATCGTATCGCAGTGTAATTCCATGACCATCGGTACAATCTGAAATCGATGGAAATCATACGGAATGCGGTGCTGGATCTCAAAGGAGTGTTATGCCTAACGACCAAGAAGACAGGTATATTTTCCAATGTTAATTAGAATTTTAAAACGCTGTATTATTGTTATATAAAACAGCAAATCATTATATTTTAGCAATGCCTGCTGCTCATTTTTTTTATAGCTAGAATAATTTTTTCATGAATACATTATATCACGTTTTTATGTATCTTTACTGAAGCTTTTGAAGCCAAAATATGCTCAACAGTTGCTTTATATTTTTCCCTTTTGTTTTTGTCTATATTTATAAAGTATTTATTTAGTAGCTTATACGTCCCTACTTCATGAACGTCTTGAAAAATGATGTCATACATGATATGTCATACACAATATATTTTACAAGCAGTATTATAAAAATATACAGATTCGATAATTATATTACAAATTCTGCAAGAAAAATCTGTAGAAATATCCGATGTTACAAATTGTATTTTTATACAGTTACAAAAAGTTATCAGTTTTAGATTCTAGCAAACAAATTTTGAACTCAAGGAACTTTAATACGTATTATAATAATATTATGCATCGCTTAACTTAAAATTTTATGACCAAAAACAGATCAAAATTTGCGGGTGTGCTTTATATCCAGGATATAAAATAAGGAGAAATAAAAATTTAAAAAAAAGAAAATGAGCATAAAAAATTATATTTTTGCATATATGTAGTATATAAGGGAAATGACACATGTTAAGAACTCTCGCCAATTGCCACATGAAAGTCCGATGTCTTAAGTGCGGAGAGGAACACCCAACGAAAGAATGCAGTATTAAAGAACGTCAAGATAACCCCTACTGCATCAATTGTAAAATTTATGGCCATACGGCCTGTTATACTAAATGCCCCAGCTTCCCCAAACCCAAGAAAGGTGCACCCATTGGCACTAGAAACCATATAAATTTTACCAGCAAAAATGTTGTAGAGGGTTTTTCCTTCGCTAACATCGCAGCTGGTAAAACTGAAAACAAAACGCATCCCCCCCCCTAAAAACAGTAACAATAATAACCAAGAAAGACAAAGCCATCCCCAAAATAAATTATTTAACGATCCTGAATGTAGCGCAAGCGACATCCAGAGTTTCATAGATTTTTTCAAAATAATTAAAAATATCTTAAAACAATTCCCTAATTTATTAAAAAATATCAATAAAATCAAAGAAATCAAAGATCCTAAAACACAGGCTTATCTACTATTAGAAGCCTTCCTAGATGAGTAAATTCTCTCCTCAATACCATGCAAATTTTATTTATCTCAATAGTTTAATCACTTTTTCATACGAACCGGGCAGTCATTCATTACCAGCAGTTCACTACCAATAGCAATCCTCGCCACAGTCTCCACGTACTTCACTCCGATTGGCTCTCACTCCACGAAGCACCACCCCAAACCACGAAAACATCGCAAAGTCTCTCAAATTCCAGATACGGAGCGGAGGAACTTGATTAAGTTCCAGTCTCCGGTGACAGATCAATTTCAATTTCAATGTTAAGAACTCTCATGAATAGATAACATGTGAAGTTCATACTATTTTTCTTCCGTCGTATCTCTATAAACATCATCCAATTTTGTTTCATCCTCATCATCACTGTTGCTCTGATCCATACGCAAGCAATCCTCTTCCTTTCCATTGAAGATTGTAAGATATATTATATTTTTAAATGACTTTTGAATTATGTCAGATTTTATTTATCCTCCAATACTTTTGTTATCTATCTACACACTAGTTGAAGATTGTCAAGATACATTTAGCCTCTTGTTAATACTTTTTTTACTTTCTAACATTAGTATACCTAATAATACCTTTTTCTTGTTCTTTAAAGTATTAGCTCTATAAGTGTACCGTGGTTAAAATTCTGAGTAATACTTTAGATAAATGACTTCAAAATATAAAAGAGCTGCATTTTTACATTCTAAGTCTCTTTCGTTAAGATATCCGACTAGGTTTGGAGACCAATTTTTTGAAGATTGATTTTTCATAATAAATTTATCGTTTTAAAGAGCATAAATAGGCTTAAAAAGTCACAATTATGAAGCCAATAACGTGCATCACCCTTTGTTTTTGAAAAAAATATATTATTTTTATGAAATTTTAGGAACATTTTTAAAGTTAAAAAAGACGTCATAAATAAAAATAAATTGCACATTATACAATTTTAATTTCATTGATATACTTCTTGGTCCTTCTGAAGTGTCTCGAAACGCAGAGTAAAAAATATTTTGAGAAATAAATATTTTATTAGCATTTAAATTAGATGTTAATGATATTTCATCAATATTACTGCATGTTCTAAGCTAAAAATGAAAGTAAAATGTGAGTAAATGTAGGTGTCTTAAAGCATGCGGTCTGTCTACAACATATATGTTATAAATTTCATTGAATTTTATTTAAAAGTTTTGGAGATATCTCGTTTTTCGTGCACAAATTATCGCAAAAATTTCATTCTTCAAAACCACATTAAAAAAATATTTTTATAAGTTAGATAAATAAAAAGCTGTAAAAAAAATTTTAAAAACTCTCTAGTTTTATGTATTTGTCCTACTTCCTCAGGAATTATATTTATTTTTTCCCTAATGGCACAAGCAGCATCAAACATCAAACACCTAAAAAGCACTTTTTCAACCTAGTCGGATACCTTAAGAAAGGAGAGGGCACATTAGGCGGTGATTATAACTTAATATATTTAAAAATACATTTTGAAAGTATGATGGTTCCCCTCAAAGAACCAATTTACGGTTAAGGTACTCAAGACGTCTTAGCGGTCTCGTAGGTTCGCGCGGGAATGTATCCAAGACAGGACAATCCTATGCGTATGTTCTAGTCAGGTTAACCTTTATCCATTGAAGTGACCGGCGCAGGTCTTACGCCAATCTACGACTTCAAACTCAAGCGCATGAATAGGACCAATGGCCGAATAGTAATTCCAGCTACGTCGAAACAGAAAAGATTCTGGGTCACGTGGTGCTTGGAAGGATGCTTGTCCATCTTTAAAGACATCAAAAGAGGGGAAAACTAGACGCTTCGAGACACTACAACACTTGAAGATGCTTCAACACGTTTCAACACATACTCTACAAGAGACTCCCATACTTTACGCGGCTTTACATTATGAGCACGACAATGCTGTCCTAACACAGCCTTTACATCGCTAATTCAGCCTTACCAGCGACCTCAACTAAGCTGGGACATAATAAGAGTATTAGGACACACTTTACATCGGTGCATATAATATGATGGGATATAAGGTAAATATAACTGCTTCAGTAATTTTTAAGAGTAATCTAACAAGGCATATTTAAACCATCACTTTTACAAATAGATTCAAATAATATATATAAAATAGTTCCACTACTTTTACTAGTTAAAGATAAATAACTTAATATATGATAATTGAATTATAAATATTCAAGGCATACATCGAAACCAGTAACTAACAATCTTTAAAACAACTACTTTTTCTTTTATATTAGCGAGTTTCCTCTAAGCCTATGTTATTCTCTTACACAACTGAGTATGTAATTTACGAGTCCATAACCGTAACTTCTACTATCCCAAAGTATCCACTTAAAACAATAATGCACTTTACTCCAAATGAAAATTTCTTCATCTTTTTTCCTATAAATTTTCCAAAATCATCTTCATTCAGAATTCTTATCTTTTAAAACCGTTGTGTGTGTAATCCAAATGTTTTTACTTGGAACTCTGAGTGGGGGAAGGAAAGAAAAAAAAAGTAATAAGGCCCTTTTTTGATAAAACTTTGAAGTTCGTGCCCAAAAAGGGAAAGATTGGATCTACTTTTTTGTTATCCGTGTGGTAGCCCAGGCAAATTGGATTGTTTCGCTGTAAATAAGAAGGGAAAAGCGAAATAAGTGCTTCAATGGAATTATTTCCATCGGTATGGTACATGAATTTCATCCAGTGGGTCTTTCACTGCCATTGATTTTATTTTTGAAATGAATGAAAATTGAAAATGTGTAGGTAGAAATAAGTTCCAGTTTCTGCTGAGAAAAATTAGGAAATAAGGATATCACTTTACGTTTTAGTTCAAACTTCATGAACTTATTTTAAAAAATGAGGAGCAAATAAATATAATAAATAAAAAAAGATTAATTAAAATATAAGTTTAATTCATTTAACTCGTATGGAATCGAAACATGTAAAACTTTGTTAATTGATTTGTCAATAACTATTTTCAAAACATGATTTACACTCGTTTAAAAATATGATTTGACATTAGAATACTTTTTTACATGGATGATTGTTTTATATCAATACAATATTCTAATTTATCGTACAAAGAACATAATTTTTGCCTGAATCAATAACTTTCATTTTTTACAAAACATGTTCATTCATATAATATAATAAATAATAAGTTTTTTACCTTAACACTTTATAAGGTCTTTTTTTACCTGCTTGTATGCTTTCAAGCTTCAATTTGTAATTTTTAGATATATTCACCTTAACGTAGATCCCTTTTTTTAAGAAAATCCTGAAACATGCAATGCTCATATATATATATATATATATATATATATAATCAAAATTTCTCTACAATAGAGAGATGAATTAACATAATTAATGCTTAAAAGAATTGCAATTGCTAGATAACAAGACAACATAACTTAGAAGGAGATATGAAAATTTGAAATAACAGAGTAAATATAAAAGAATGGATACTTCAGTATTATCAACATTGCTGACTTAGGACAGCTTGTATACGTAAAATTTTCCTTAAAAAAAATTTTTTTTCTGTATAAAAGTGGGGTTGAACATGTTTTTAGATAAAAAAGGTTTGACTATATAAAAAGGTTTAAAAGGAAAAAGGTTTGAATATATATATATATATATATATGCACACTCAATTCACATATTTAGAGTCTCAGTCTAATGTTAGAACCCAATCTTCAAGCTCTATGAACTTTATTGTACAGGGAGAAAATTCTGTTAATTTTATGTGTTTTAAAATTACATAAAAAAATCTGTTTCTTAACGCATACAGATATTCTAATATTGATTTAGGGATGAATATATCTATGAAGAGTTTTAAATAATGGTAATTTAGCTACAATCTTCGTAGATTAATGAATAAAATTATAAGTTTTTTGTATATTTATACTAAAATAATCATAGAGCAGTATGTAAATTATAATTTTATAACATATTTTTGAAATCGATCAGACTCTCATTCATTCTCCAAATAAAATAAAGCCCTAGAATTGAATATTCTTTTTTATCTTACATTTATCGACTAGCTCTCCACAAAAACATTAGTCTACGTAAAGTAGCAGAAAAAAAAGGATTTTATTATTCAAACAGTTCCCGATTTCAAATCGGGAAAAGCGGAAGCATCTATAAAACGTTTCGTATGAAGTAGCTGTCGAAACAACCTTCCAAATGAAAGATTTCGGAGAAATTATAGCTTTCCTACGTTGTTTCTACCACTTGCAATTGATGAGAGAGCCGCAAAATTACAGGTTTTAGCACGGAACGGAATTAATGAAAGATTTCCGGAACGAAGAAAAATGATATTTTAGGGAATTTTCTGTCATTCGACATTTTAATGATTTTTGAATAAACATTCTCTTCAGTTGCAATGACATATTT